>JASAMV010002499.1:0-74491 GCA_030248065.1 Rhynchonema sp. JSB1_4 | reverse complement strand
AAAAATGGGGGAATATTGAAAATGGTTTTGAAATTCAGTTCACTTGGTCGCAACGAAGAAGCAGCAATGGCTGAATATCAACTGGCGTGCAGAAAGCAAACGATACCCACTCGTGTACAGGTAACCGACTTGGGTTATCGATTGATTAATCGATTGATTTGATCGACTGTGGCAGGCACTGAAACGTTGCATCCAGTCTGGCATGTCTGACCCGAATCTTCACGCTGAGGCGAGTCTCGCAACAGAAT
Source organism: Rhynchonema sp. JSB1_4 (assembly GCA_030248065.1). NCBI lineage: Eukaryota > Metazoa > Nematoda > Chromadorea > Monhysterida > Xyalidae > Rhynchonema > Rhynchonema sp. JSB1_4. Next base: position 74,243 of record JASAMV010002499.1, on the reverse strand, counting down.
ACGTGCTGCTGTTGGAACGGCAACAACCAATCGATGTTCGTTTATGAATTTGGAGTATTCGTGTCGCCGCACGCATGAGAACACTGCGCGTTCATTAAAAAGCAACTATTTTTCTTGTGCTCGAACAAAATCTCGGTTTTTGTAGCACGCTGACGACAAAGCACAGAATCACGCTCGATTCGCGGTGTTCCCAAAAACAGCGTCGTTGATCGATCAGTCTTTATTGACCACCCTCTACTACTGCGCGTTGTATCACTACGATGCCACTGAGGTTGCTGCTGCTTGGCAAGACGTTTTTCGTGCACTTTTTGCATTGTCTCGCTCCCCCGAAATATATGCCTTGAGTAAATGCGGTGCAATTGAACCATGGCCCTTTTATAATGTTTTAGGATAATTTTGCGTCGCCGACCTCTCTGCGCTATCAGCACAACATGAGTGATAAACAGTACTGTTGGCCGGTGTGCAAGGCCTTGTCCAGACAGAAACGATGGGCTGATATTGACAAGGTTGGTCACCTTGGTTGCTTCCCGTGTAATTCCCGGTCCTGCGGGGAAATCAGTGCACCTCCCTCCTTCATTGGAGGAGAAATTAGTGCACCCACTGGGGGAGGGTGAACTTAAGTTCAGGAAAAAGTCATTTTTTGAGGCAGAAAATTTGACCTGTTTTTTGCCCCCTCTTGGAAAAATTCTCTTTTAAGTGGGTATTTTGGCGAATTTTGGCACGAGGCGCAAAACTGGCCTGCGTTGGGACACCGCTCCCCCCAGGAACGACAGTGGCTGGTTGGCACTGCACTATGTCGTATCGTATCGTCACAATCCGCTGCCCAGGTGCTGTCGAGTCAACGCCGTTCGCTGGTGCAACAATTGCGAGGCGCCAAACCACCGCCCCCGATCGATCTGGAGTTGTTGGTGGAATTGTTGCACAAACACCATGCACCTTCTGAGGTTTGTCTCGTCGAATCTAGTTGCAAACGTGGAATATTAGCGTTAGCGTTTGAGGTCGGGGGCGGACACTAATCAGCATCGTACGTCCACTTCTCGAGATGTTGCCTTTACAAGAATAACTAATTATACCTAAGCCTTCTTGCACTTGTCCGTCTTACGGCACTAATATTCGGAGCCGAACTTAACATTGACGCTATGATTTTAGCTGCTATCGACTTACATTCGAATGGTTACGGATCAAGATGACCGCATGCGACTGGCCAATCAATGTGGTTGTTATGAAGTGACTGTGGACGTTGGTGTCCCTTTTTGTGTCTGGTTGCGCTGCAATTGTTTGTCCACCATTATGTCCTTCTTATTTGTAGTGCTACATATCGAGCAAAGATCGGCAGGGTTTGATGCGCTTTGCGTCGAATTTGAAACCGGACACACCAGGCTACAGATACGCTCAGAGCGCGCTCCAGTCCACTGTGAGTTTGTCATAAGGTTATTTTTCTAAATGACTACATTTCATTGAGTGTCACAATCTGTTTCACTTTTCCTTTATCTTACAGAGTTACAAGTGGAAAAACTGATGTGAAAAAACGCTGTGCCATAATGAAAAGTGTGACATCACACGATAATACATATGCTACGCAACTATTCAATATCGTATCTTTGCTGTGATTCAAAATTGGTGCCGTTTCATTTTGGCCAGTTATCAGGACAATCTACTCGTGTTTTTGACTGTTTCCTTTCCCTTGCAACTCTGGCTGCACGTCATATCATTGTGATGATGCATTCCACGATCTGTTGTCATAAAGTTTGGGTTCTTTTGGGTGCCTGCAGCTACATTTCGTTCAATGTGTTCGTTGTGAACAGGTGCATATAAAATAAGATTACGACTATTTTTGGTGTGAAGTATTTTTCATGAAAGTTCATTCGTCTGTTCCCAATAGCGAACAGTACTTATTTTCTCCGTGTTGCACAGTAGGTATTGTTTAGGTATTTCAAGCTTGTTTATTGCAGTTCACTTCGTCCATCATACTTGACCAATCACAATGCGTGCAGTGGTGCAGCGTTGTGTGCAAGCGAGTGTGACTGTTGAGGGCAACGTTGTTTCGCAGATTGGACGTGGTCTGTGCGTGTTGGTGGGCATTCACAGGGAGGACACCGACGCCGACATTGAATTCATGTTGGTTGATTCGTGGTCCCATTGTTCAATGTGCCATGTTGCCCCACGTCAGGCAGCTGGCATTTTTGTCCACTTCGTTCAAAGAATACTCACAACCTTAGTAGACCCTTTCCGCGCTGCTGCGTTACATTCTGCCCAAGCACATTTGGGATATTATGAGACTTGCATTCAGTCTTAGGCTGCACTAACTCCTATCAATATACTCAGTGTACGCCTAAGTCTAAGCCACACTGAAATCAGGACGTTTCAGGTGTCGTAAGTTGCTCAACACCCGTCTGTTCGATAGCGAAGACGGCACGAAACGATGGCATCGATCGGTGATGGATATGAAGTATGAACTGCTGCTAGTCAGTCAGGTAAGCTTGCGATTCACTAGCATTCGATGGTACAACACATTCTGTATGCTATGGTAGTATCCGGGTCACCATAATCCGCAATCCGTGTGACTTTGTGCACACTGACTGATTACTTACTGCTCTGCCGCGAGCATCATTGAGGTTTGTTGTATTTGTGTAGATCGCGTTTTCGTGGTGAAGTGCTCAGCGCAAACGTTTCGAGATCTGTTGGGTTGCTGGCGCTGGAAACCCAAATAGCTTATCACTACACATTTGTACTATTAATACCAGTCATATCTACAGTTCACCCTGTACCACATCCAAAAAGGCAACAAGCCCGATTTCCACCTGGCCATGGGACCGACTGATGCACCGGTTGCGTTCGAGAAATTGCTGGAGGCAATTAGGAAACAGTACGATAAGGACAGGGTGAAAGGTTGGTGTACTCTGACGAGTTTTGGATCTATGGGTATTTACGATCACAGAATATACTTGCGCTGATCAGGACAAAAGGGGGCGGAAACGACAAAAGGTGTTTTAAAGGCAATGCATGCCGAAGTAATGAGATCGAAGTTTGAGGAAAATAAGGATTTTGGGTTATTAGACCATAGACCCAGTCAAACAAAAATATCAACAGGCAAAGAAGCTCCAGTACAAATAAAAATGGCAAAACACCTGAACGTTTCTTGAGCAAAATCTGTTTTTAACCCAGCCTTGTCCCTTTGGGAAGCTTCATGAGTTTGTGGAAGCTCGGCAATTGAAATACCGGTGTTTCAGCTGGTGAATTCGGTGCATATATGCAGGTCGGACTGCAGAACGATGGCCCAGTTACGCTCATATTTGACTCCCGAAATACAAAGGGAGGGGATGTGACCTCACCTGATTAATGTCTCTGTTGTGCAATTTTCATTTGGACTGTTTCATGTTTATAGAGCACTGAACCTGGCCTTGTGCGTCACTCTCGACAAAATCGTGATAAACTTTGAACTAGGGCTCGCGCGGGAAATTTTTTTGAAGGACGGGAAAACTTGGGGAAATTTCCCGTTTTCCCCAAGGGTCGGGGAATTCTTGCGGGAAATGGAAGTTTGGAATTTTGAAGGACGGGAAATGTCGCGGGAAATGGTTTTCAGAATTTTGAAGGACGGGAAATTGCGGGAAATGCCACTATCCAAAATATATCCCGGGAAACGGGGACGGGAAATTTCCCGCAAATTTCCCTCCCTCCCGCGATTTTCCGCGGGAAAAAAATTTCCCGCGCGAGCCCTACTTTGAACGGCTTGGCTGTAATACAGTTTGTGTGCAGATACTGGCCTGTGTTTATTGTTGGCACCGCAATGTACGTATGCCCGCATGAAGATTTAATGGCTTGCTAGCTGGCACGTTCGAAGCCTTTGACGAAGACGTCTTGTGCCCAAATGGACATGCTGCGAATTTCACATTTGTTCTGAAATTCGACACCTACGGTTTATTGCGTGCGTTGCAACTCTAATTGCTTCCTTGTTTGCATTTTTTTCGGTATGTGCTATTTTGCTTTTAATTTTCTCAGGTGATTTTGTTTCACCTTGTTCATGTTTGCCGTTTCAGAAAAATGCTCAAAATGATAATCTCAATGCAAAATATATTGTTCAACAGCGCGGTGCTGATGACGCAATTTCGTAAGTCCTTTTTGCGTTCATGTTTACGATACTATGGCGCTTTGACAAATCAGGCAAGCCGACCGCGTATAAACAGTTATTCAACGGTGAATATAACAAGAAAGTACATCCGTTTCGGTCACCAGTCGATCAAGTGGTGGTTCGCTTGCAATGCAGCTTGTACAGCATCGAGGAAACGGTTCGGTTCTTCTGTTATTATTTCAAGTGACAAAACTTTTCATAAAGTTGCATGCTTTTCAGAGCGAAGTTCGAGAAACGTTGACTACAAACATGTGGTTTCGAATGGTCGTTTTTCGTGTGTGTTTACTCTTCTAAGAGTACTTAACCTGGTGTGCTGTACGGTGTTTCAGGCTTGGTTCGATTATCAACTGCCGACTTGGGACCCAACGGTTGAAGGGACCGATAAGATACGAATTCCGGTCGGCTTAGTTTGGTTACCGGATGTGACATTCAGTGGCGTGTGAGTCCATATATTGATACATGTTTCTCGAGTGCGTGAGAGCTTATATGCATGACTTTCAGGCTAAGTGAAACGTACATTCCACCAAAAATGGAGACATTGGGAACGTTGTACCACAATGGTAACTACGAGGTCACGTTCAACATGGTAAGCACCACCTATTGTCAAGACCGATTCCCTGAATTCATCCGTTCTTCTTGAAAAGGTTCTAAAAACCCATTGCGACTACGACATTGCTCTCTATCCGTTCGATGTGCAACATTGTACTCTGGTGCTGGGACCATGGGAGCACAGCGGTACTGAAGTATTGGTCGTGCCCGAGTCAGACAAGGGTGATCTGTCTGTTTTTCAGGTGCACTTACTGTTTACAACACCGATTCCTTGCCATTGTCCCGCACTTGGTGGAATGCTGGCAAAAAACCTGCCGTTCGTGTTCTTCGCCGGTATAACACTATTTCCTTTGCAGCGCAGCACCGAATGGCACGTTTCCCATTTCACAGCAGCCAATTACTCAATGTCGTTTGATGGTACGTTTCGATAGTTGCCTCTGGTACAATAAACGTAGTGTAGGTTGAATGCCTCACGTCACCAGTAGGATGAACATCCAACTAGAATGCATTTGTATTGAATGTCACACTTCTTTGACCAGAATTAATCTATTCGATGCAATGACGCAATTATTCAGGTGATAACTACAGTGAAGTTCACTTCCATCTATACATCAAGCGACACCCAAACTATTACATCTGGACCATGGGCCTGCCCACGTTTATCATAACAACTCTGGCCTTGTTGGGTTTGTTCGCACCATTCAACTCGCACGGTGATAGACAGGAAAAGGTGGCGCCAAACTTGGAATATTAGTACCTCGCTAGCTTCGCTTTAGTTGTGTTATTTGCTTCGTTATATCAGTGAGGGATGAGCTAAAGTACCTCGCACCGCGTCTATTCGTAGGTAACGATGGGTCTGACCACAATGTTGAGCATGTCCGTCATTCTACTGGTGGTATCCGATCAGATGCCAAAGTCCTCAACGGCATTGCCGCTGCTAGGTTAGTGTTTCCTCTGGCGAACAAGTACACTTTACATATTCAGTGAGTAGTTAAGCGTTGAATATAGCTCACTGTTTTATAAACAGGCATCTACATCTTGTCCGAAATCAGCGTGGCGTTTCTTGCTGCATTCTGTACCCTGATAATGTTAGTGGCACAGAAACATGCCGTCCGATCGGCCACCCCGCCGCGCTGGTTAATGTGCTTGACTGGATTGAGTGGCAATTTGTTGTTACTAGACGACTTGAAACAGAAATCTGACGAACAGGCACAGATAGCAAATGATATGCGCACGAAAGTAAAGGTATAGTTAACAGAATTTCGTTTGAAGTTTGCTTTATGATGTTGTACGATTAGTAGTTGATGTCCATTTAGGGCGGACTTAGGTTGAACGCGAGGGACGTTTGCCTGAATCATTTCCGTGTTCCGTGGCACGGAAATATTTCCGCGTTCCGGTTTCCGTGTTCAACCTAAGTCCCTTACCCTTACACAAAAAAATTTCAGGCTTGGAACGCGCTATTCAAGATGCGCAACAGTCACAGCAATTTGGTAAGCAGCAAGTCTGATGATACAAATCCTGTGAGTGTCTATTTTTTAAATTTATCAAATTTGGAAGGATAAGCAGTAATCCCCTAATGGAAACATTGAGGACGTGGTTCTACGGACAACCGCATTTGCGATCCGTTGGCAAAAGTCGCTCCTCACTTTTTTGATGAAGTGAGTTTATGTGTTACTTTTTCAGTTGATGCACACCAACTTGATGCTGCAAGAATGCGTCGAACTGCTAACCGTACAGCGTTTGGCCATGGCCAGAGACGACCAGGCTAAACTATGTACGCAGCTGTGGCAAAAGCTCACTGCCAGGCTTGATCTAATGTTTTTAATTATTTTCATTGTGTCCAACACTGCGTTCAGCGTCTTTGTTGTTCTTTATCACATCTGATTCGGTGACTTATTTTTCCTATCCCGTAGATCTGCGATTCTCCATTGAATTACTTACGCTGTACATAGTTTTTAGACACCTTTTACGTGCATTTTGAACATAAAATTTCAGAACTGCACCTAAAAATTGGAGAGATAAGTGTTAGTTGCACCTAGATTTTTGGACACCAACGTGTTTTTACTTGTGTTTATCGCCCGTTTTCTGGCTCTAACGCATAAGAAACTTTCAAAATTTTGCTGGGCGGCTTATTCATACGTTTCTTAAGCACCCCAGTCGAGCTTTCCGCCTGAAAACCAATGTTATCATCAAAAATACGTCTAATCTGCTGTGTGTTTCCTTTATTATATCGTTTTCAGCTAATAAACTGCATCAAAACATAACACCAAACAAAAATAACGAATTTGGCGCTTTTGGCGCAAAAACTGTGCTTCTTGCACCTGAAAATCAGCGTTAGTGGATGGTGGAGCTTGGTGGTTTTTGTTGTAGTTCGCGTCGTTGGTTTGTTTGGGTGGATTATTTTTTAAAAGGGAAACTACACCAACTTGGGGTGGTTTGTGGGGGGGGTGGGTTTTAAAAAGAAAGAAAAAAAAAAAAAACTCCTCTTTGTTTTTTTTTTTCTTGTTGGAGTTTCTTTTTTCTGAACACACGTGTGTGTGTGTGGCTTTTCTGTCTTCTCCGCTCTGGAGCGGGTGTGTGGGTGTGGGTGTGGTTTTCTTTTCTTCTTGTTTATGTGATCGTAAACATAATTTTTTTTTTTTTTTTTTTTATTTGTTGGTCGATCTTTGTTTTGGTCTTTTTTATATTTATCCTTCTTTTCCTTTTCGGTTCCTTTTTATCCTCTTTTTTTTTTTTTTTTCTCATCATATTTTTTTGGGAGAAATATTTCAGCAGGACAACCGTCTTCTTTTGGGGGGGTGGGAATAATTTTTTTTTTTTTGTTCTTTTGCGGGTTCCGCCTTTTCTTTTTTTTTTTTTTTTTCCTGCCCCCTTCCCTTTTCCTTTCTTTTTTTTTTTTTTGCGCCCCGCTCTGTCCTTTCCTTTTTGTTGTTGGAGCTGTGCGCTTGGCTCCTTCCCATCTTCTCTGTTTTCGTTCTCGCTTGTTTCTGGTTCATTTTTGCTCTTTTTTTCTGCCAGGCTCCTTGTATATTCTTCCCAAACTTTTCGTGCTTAGCTTGTTTCCATTCCTGCTCTATAAAATTCGGTAATCCCAATTTTTTTTTTTTTTTTTTTTTTTTTTTTTTTTTTTTTTTTTTTTTAACCCGTTTTCACAACCATTCCCGCGCGTCGGTTTTCTGTGCTGTGGCAGCCCCTCATCTCACCCAATAGCATGTTGCGTGTTCTTGTGTTGTGTATGCTGTGTCTGTGTTACATGTTCATGTCCGTTATGTATTCTGTGTGTGTGCAATCTGTGAATGTGAATGGTTTAGCAACTAAACACAAATTTGATGAATTGATCGTGCATTGTGCAACGTCCGAGCCCCGACCCGATGTGCTGTGCATCCAAGAAACCAAGTTGGACGATCAATCATGTGACGATTTCAAGATCCCAAATTATCGATTCTTCGCGAGGAATCGAACTCAGCACGGTGGTGGTGTCGGGGTTTACATTAAGAACAGTCACAACCCATACATGATGCCTGTCAAAATTCCTGATAATCTAGAAATTCTGCCCGTCGCCTACACGATTGCCGGGGTCAAGTGCTGTGTGATCACTGTGTACAAGCCGCCGTCGTGCAACAACGCCACGTTTGTCGATGGACTCAGTACGGTATTGGCTTTGGTGACACAAACAGGAAAGTTTGACAACATTATTGTTTCGGGTGATGTAAACATGTGTGCTTTGGTGCCAGCTGAGTTCAAAAACCTGGAAAATACTCTCAAACAATACAATCTCGCCCAGGTCATCACTGAACCGACTCACAAGGGTCGATTAATTGATGTTACATTTGTGCCTGACCATCTGGCGGTACAATACGAACTCCTTGCACCAATCGAAAACTACCATCACATGACATCAGTAACATTCGATATTTCCAGCACCCAGTCTCCATCCGACGCTCCGCTGCGCCGTGTCTGGCAGTACAAGAAGGCCGACTGGGACTTGATGAACAGTTTGCTCATCGCCTACAACCTGGTAAAACAGGTTGTTGATGCAGTAGACGTGAATCAGGCCTGGGACGCAATCAGTCAAACGATCGTTGGTGCTGCTACGAATGCCATTCCTGCCCGATCCGCTCGCCCAAAACCACAGAATGACCAGCCGTGGGTGACGCCGAAGGTCAAGCGGCTCAGTCGGAAGAAGAGCGATCTGCACAGGAAGTGGAAACAGACCGGTGACAAAGGAACGTATGAAAAGTACTTTGTTTTGCGTGAGCAGTCAAGGCAGGCCAACAGGGCAGCCAGACGTGACTATGCCATCAAAACGTTTGGTAAAATAGCTCATTTGTCTGACTACTGGCAAAAGCTGAATAAGTACACGGGACGGAGCAGCACAGAACAAGTGTCTCTGGCCAACACTGATGGGGAGTGCGTTGCTGACAGTGCTGGTTTGGCTGCACTGTTATCAACACATTTCTCCAGTGTATGGAACGTCAATGACGTTGAGGCACTGGTTCTGAACTCAACCGGTCCCGTGCCACCCGAATGGTACACTGATGTTTCACACGTGCTTTACAGTCTCATCACAGCCGACCCTCGCAAGGCTAGTGGCATCGATGGCATCACCGGCGAAATGCTCAAGAACTGTGCCCACGTGATCGCTCCGGCTCTCGCTGTGCTCATCAATCGATCGATAGACGAACACACGTGGCCGTCGGGTTGGAAACGGGCCGTTGCCACTGCCGTGCCGAAAGTCAAGACCCCTCAAAACCCATCGGACTTCCGCCCCATCTCCAAATTACCGCTGTGCTCAAAAATCGCTGAGAAGCACATTCGAAACATCCTGAACGGGTTCATTGCCCCCAAACTCTCAGAAACGCAGTTCGGTTTTCGTGGAGGTCGGTCTACAACTGAGGCCCTGTTGCATTTCAATACTACAGTCACTCGTGCTCTTGATGTTTCAAATTCTGTTGTTGCTGTGTATTTTGATGTTCGAAAGGCTTTCGATACCGTTCCTCACAATCTATTATTGCGTGTGTTACAAGACGATTTCAATGTTCCACCCAATTTATTGTTGTTGATTCAATCCTATTTGTCTGATCGAACCCAATGTGTGAATGTAAATGGTGTTTGTTCTGATTTCTTGTCTGTTCTCTCTGGTGTGCCGCAGGGCAGTGTATTAGGACCGTTATTGTTTCTCGCATACGTCAACTCTGTTGCAAAACTGCATTTCTCTCCGTGTTCTCGTATTATTCTCTATGCTGATGATCTGGTACTGATTCACTTCATGTGTACACCTGACTGTGAAAAGCATTTGCAAGAGGATGTGAACTTGATTGTCGAGCATTTCTCCAAACACAAACTTCTCTCCATTAATTCTACCAAAACAAAACTTCAACAATTTGCTCGCTCAAGTTCATGTCCCGCTGTCCCTGCTATTGTGATTGATGAATGTCTGATTGATGTTGTCGATGCAAACAAATATCTGGGTGCTGTTATTGATTCCAAGTTTGATTTTGGTCTGCATACTACTGCCACGTCTGTGAAAGTGAAGAAAATTGCTGGTTCATTGTACCGTACCTTTCGTAATGATCTACCTGTGTCTGTCATGCGTTATCTGTATCAAACCTTGATTTGCTCTGTCATGTACTATTCGTGTGAGGTGACCTATCCTGTTCATGACTATTCACGTAATTTGTTGGAAAGAACACAAAAATCCATTATTCGCATGTTCTCTGGCAATTATGATCGGTCTGTGTCATATTCGCAGTTGTGTTCAATGTTTGGTGTTGATTATGTGGGTGTCACTGTCATGAAACGTCGTCTGAGATTGATGCATTCCTATGTTCTTGGTATTCGTGCTGCTCCTGTTGACTCTATTTCGTTCATTTCTGATTCCAATTCTCGCTCCAGTTCTCGTCTTAATCATTCTCGTGCCATTTGTATCCCACGTGCTAAAACTCATATTCTCGCTACCAGTGCTATTGTTATCATGTCCCATCTTTACAATGCTTTACCTGATTTTGCTGTTTTCCTGCGAATGGGCACATTCAAAGGAGTCATTCGTTCGCAAAGCTTGATTGTTGAATTGTTGTACAAATTGCGATTGCTGCCAGTGAAATTTATTCCGTCCGTGTGTGAAATGTAATTGACCGATCATGCTGTGTTTCTGTGTTTTCTGTTTTTTTGCTGCTTATCATCATCTACATCTCTCGATCCGTAACTATCCACTGGCCCACTAAACACTTGTAATTATTTATGGTTTCGTCGTTACTGTCCAGCTTATGCGTGTTGTTGACGTTACCATGTTGCTTCTGATGCAATAAAAAACTTGAACTTGAACTTGAACGCAACGCAACGTCATTGCCCCGTCACTTTCCCTCCTTACGATTCAGGAAAAAATTTGACCAATTCTTATAAAGTCATTGTGCATACCACATACTGTAGATGCCCTTTGAGATGTCGTGTACATTTTCGTGCCAGCTAAATGCCGATAACATTAAACGCGGTGGTTTTGCCGAACTGGTCGTCTGAATCGAGCTACAGTTTATTATAAAATGAAGAATGTTTTGAGGGCACGCGTGAGCCATTTACGTATAAATTGTTTAACTAGGTCCGCAAAGGCCGCACGAGATGGACACTCACGAACCCAATCGAGGCACACGCTCCGTTAATTCTAGCGTTTTCTGAAATTGGATACTGTCACCTGCGTGTTGCCTTAATTGTTCCCATATTTGTCATTCAACTGTGGTGGCAAAACACGTTGCATGTTTTTCCCATGATTGTCTTGTACTTTTGGTGCGATCTGCTTCGGTTTTCACAAAATGCCCAAGTTTGCGTTCTCCGTACAACATATATTGTTCAAAAGCGTAGTGCTTTTGATGCTGTCTGGTAGGTTCTTCCGGTTGACAAATATCGTGATTGTCAAACGTGTCTGCTTCGGTACAATTTGTTGACACAGGTAAGCTAACGGCATACAAGCAGTTGTTCAACGGCGAGTATAATAGGAAAGTGCATCCTTTCCGATCGCCGCTCGATCAAGTTGTGGTTCGGGTACAGTGCACTTTATATAGCATTGAGGAAACGGTTTGTCTGTTGAATCTATTGATGTTTAGTTGTCAAAATCCTTAACCTTATGTTCGCAGCTCTTCAGAATGAAGCTAAAGAAACGTTGACTACAAATATGTGGTTTCGGATGGTTAAGGACTTTTCTTTGTTTTCTCATGTTGTTTTCCTTGTCACATCCAGTTTGTTTTTCGCCCTCAGTCTTGGTACGACTACCAGTTACCCACATGGGACCCGGCAACTGAAGGCACGGAGAAGCTCAAAATACCTGTTGGACTTGTTTGGTTGCCAGATGTGGCGTTCACTGCAGTGTGAGTGGTTCTACGTGCTGTTGAACGTTATGCTGCTGCATGCTGCGCATTTGTTATTAAAGCAAGAAAATACTCTTTAATTCCAGTCTCAGTGAAACGTACATACCGAAAAAAATGGAAACTGTCGGTACATTATACAACAATGGTAGTTACGAAGTCACATTCAACTTGGTAAGAATTCGATTCTGCAGCGATCCTTCGGTTGTTAAATGTAGTACATAATTTAGTGCGCAGATTCAAATTCCAAACACATCTGAGAAAGAATTGTTCTGTGACGTTGACGTATAGATGCCGCTGTGAGCTGAGAGATTACTGTGGCAAAAATTTGGTCGGACGCCATTGTTTTTAAAATCATGCACTTTATGTTTGCCATATATGCACAGGTACTGAAGACCCACTGCGACTACGATATTGCCCTATACCCGTTCGACGTGCAACATTGCGTATTGATGCTGGGGCCGTGGGGGCACAGCAGCTCAGAAGTGTTGGCTGTGCCCGCATCGGACAGCGGTGATTTGTCCGTATTTCAGGTGCAGTCTGATGTGCTTAGAAGCAAGCTAATTTTATTTTGTTCGTGCCGTGTGTCGTAAACATGGCATGTTGTTTGACGTTAGGGAACTTGTGTGTCAAGTTTATAAACGTTCGCCAAAGTATTTGGAAGGAATTATGGTGTTGTGTGTACGGGACATGAGCAGACTGTATTTTAGCTGGGTCAGTCGATCACGTATTGTAGCGCCATTATTGGGCGGTCTTCCTTAGACGGTCATCGTTTGTTGCACTGGTGTGGTCAATGTCTTGTCTTGTTTGCAGGAGAGTACCGAATGGCACGTGTCACGGTTCACAGCTGTCAACTACTCAATGTCATTTAATGGCGCTTATGAAAGTCGGTATTGATGCGATGCTGTGTAAACTGTGGGCCACTTGAGACGTGTCAAACTTAATTATCCAGGTGATAACTACAGCGAGGTACATTTTCATTTGTTTATCAAGCGACACCCAAATTACTACATTTGGACCATGGGTCTACCCACATTTATCATCACCACGTTGGCTTTGTTGGGACTGTTTGCCCCATTCAACTCGCAGGGCGATAGACAGGAGAAGGTAAATCAAATTTAGGATATTGCAAGCTGCTGGTGCAAGCACTGTGTCATTCAGTCTAAATTTGTTCTCAGGTAACGATGGGTCTGACTACAATGTTAAGCATGTCCGTCATTCTGTTGGTTGTATCGGATCAGATGCCCAAGTCTTCCAGTGCGCTACCATTGCTCGGTTAGTACTATGTTGCTAACATACTCAGCATGGTTTGGATTTGGCACGGTATTACCACTTGTTAAAGGGGCCGCGACATCATTATTTTCACGATGCACCGCCTGATTTTATGTCAGAAATTGAAAGACGACATCCGAAGGAACATGTCTTACAAAGACAACAACATTAACCCGCGCTGTTTTCAGCATGAAAATCACCCCCGAACATCGAATGTCAGGAACAAAAGTCAGTTTGCTGTAGTCGCTCGGCTGCTTGAAAATCAGGCATCGAGCTCAAAAAATTATGATATGGACTCGGTGCTTATGTAATATCTGCGAAACATTTTTCCGGCAACCAGCTCCAAGCACCTGTCGACGTTGCAGTTTTTGTGGCAGCTGAAATGTTTCGCAAATATTACATAAGCGCCGAGTCCATTTCATAATTTTTTGAGCTCGATGCCTAATCTTCAAGCGGCCGAGCGACTACAGCAAACTGACTTTTGTTCCTGACATTCGACGTTCGGGGGTGATTTTCATGCGGAAAACAGCGCGGGTCAATGTTGTTGTCTTTGTAAGACATGTTCCTTCGGATGCCGTCTTTCAATTTCTGACATAAAATCAGGCGGTGTATCGTGAAAAATAATAATGTCGCGCCCCCTTTAATAGTCCATTACGTCTGGAATCACCCCAGGTCACTTCACAATAATTCTTTGTCTACAATACCCTGCAGGCATCTACATCTTGTCCGAAATCAGTGTGGCGTTTTCTGCCGCGTTCACCACCCTGATAATGTTGGTGGCACAGAAACGAGCCATCCGATCAGCCATTCCACCTCACTGGTTGATGTGTGCGACTGGATTGAAGGGCGACTCGTTGACATTGCATGACCTGAGACAGAAATGCGGGCAACAGGCCCAGATTGCCAGCGACTTAGATAAGAAACTAAAGGTTAACGTGCTATTTGTTATTCGAACCCTCTTTGCTTTTTTGTGCAGAATTCTGGTCCCATCGAGCCGCAATTGTTTGCAGGCCTGGAACGCATTGTTTAAAATGCAGAACAATCGAGATGGTTTGCTGAACAACAGTTCTGGTGATGCGAATCCAGTAAGTCGGGTGAGAAAATTTGCAGGCGTGACAGGGCTCAGCTCAACAGCGCGCAAAAACATTGGGAACCTTTATTCGACACAATCTCTTTCACGGTGTGCCAAATTTGTCCAGTGTACTTTACTTTGAATATAGACCACAGTTTTTCAGCTGGTGCACACCAATCTGATGTTGCAAGAATGTGTTGAACTGTTGACTGCGCAGCGTTTGGCCCTGGCCAAAAACGATCAAGCTAAATTGTGTGCACAGGCATGGCAAACACTCACTGCTAGGCTCGATCTGATGTTCTTACTTATGTTCATTGTGTGCAACACTGGATTCAGCGTGTTGGTGGTTTTGTATCACATCTGATCAAAGACTCGCCCAGATTTTTACTGCTGCATTATCGCTTGCTAATTATATTCAGCTGATCACCCTCGCTTGCTATGTTAGCATCAGGTTTGCAGCACTTCAATCGTTGGACTGTTCACCGGATTGTCATAATTGCAGAATCAATGAAAAGCACGTAACATTATGCAGCAAAATGTTGGTGCCAAGAACTATATCGCTATCAGGAAAATCACGTCATGTATGTACAGTATGTATAGAATGCGAACAAATGTCCGTCGAAGTCTAGCACATTTTTTTCACACGAATATAATTTTTCCTTCCGATAGAGAGCTGTCCAGGCTATTGAGGTGACCGTTAGCGTGTCTGTTACCATGCTCTCTGACTGTTTGCCCAACAAACATGCGCTTTGAAGTGTCAGGTGCAACAACATGAGTGGCGCTGATATTGGTTCGATATGTAGTGCCAGTTCCTGTTGTTGTCAGTCCTAGCAGTTCGTACACCCCGACCTTCACATGCACGTTGCACCAACCGTACAGCATTGGGTTGGTGATCGTTGAGCACATGGCCAGGCCATGCATGATCAACACGACCAGATAACCTAAACGAGAAAGCGAAAATAATTATGAGAAAAGTCAGGCGTCGTCACGTAATTACAATAACTGTTCAGAGCTTTGCGAGCTGTGGTTATTATAGTGCTCAATGATTGCTCTGGTTCATGAGAACCTCACAACCAAAGCTTGGAGCCAGCCAACTTTAACCATCAGAGCGCATGGTGTGAAAACATGTTAGCCACACTGATTATCTAAATGATAATTTTACCTTGATTGCTAAACAGATCAAATACGCCAGTATCATGTGCTAATGTAAGCGTGATCTGTGGTCCCCAACATACGGCAAATGCGCAGACCATCACCAATAGAAGACGGTTACGGTTGGCCAAACGATCTAGCTCACTTGGTGTTGCTGGGTGATGCTGTCTTTGTAATGCCTGAATTACAACATACAGTGTACATACTCCATACGTTGAAGCTGGCAAAGGTATGTATCCTCACCCGTCTGGCTTGAGCATGCACATAGCTGGAGTCCTTCACCGTGACTTCTCTCAGTGCGTGGGAAGATCGAAATTGGATTGTCTGAACATAGCTACAGCTGTTATTTTGTTGACTATTGGACAAATCAAGATGCTGCAAGTTGAAGTGTCCACTTTATGTGCTTACCTTATTAATTCGTGCTCGTGTCACTATATGACAGTAGGCAATCAGCAGCAGCGGCACTAAGAACTGTACAACCGTTGCCAGTGTACCGTAACCGATTCGAAGCGATGTAGATGGCCAAGCCTCGATGCAAAAATGACCACACAACACGCCGATCGCTGTGTGTACTTGGAAGGTTGCTGGAATGGACGCCATTGTGATCGCGACGAGCACTGAAATACGAAACATGGTTCTAAATTTTTTTGGCGTGTGTTCTTTACACACTATACTTGCTGTTGCTAGAAGATCTCAACGTTTGTTGCTGGCGTTTGTGCGCAACGAATGTTTGTTGTGCAACTGCAGGAGTGGGCTGTTAAAAAGCTCATACTCTGAAAGGATTACAAACCTATTGGTACGATCACCATGATTCGAACTTGTCCCGTGATTGAATCGTGAGGTCGACACACGGTCCAATAGCAGTCGACCGCCAACGCCGCCAGCACGTACGCACATGCGAAACACGTGAAGCCCTGGTGATGGTCATTGAAAATGATTGAATACGGGCTATCTGACCCGCACAAATAGCTGCATCATCATGAAACATCACCCGGCCAGCCAACCTGCACGAATGGTATCATCTTGCACATAGCCGCACCGAACAGCCAGTTCTTGTGCACCACATTAATGGGTGTGACAATTCCGCTGGTGACAATGAGTACAATATCAAGCACTGCCAACACCGCGACCATACCGCAATGCAGATTTGAATGTGGGCGATTATGGCAACGAAGGGTAGCAAGCTGTAATTGCAACGTTTTCTGTACTCCTCTTTGTAACGCACAGTTGAGCGTTTGCTGATCACTCACCAGCACGACAGCATTCGTGAAGACGGCTACCGCCACCAATAAGCTGTACACTATCATTATAACTATTTTGACAGATGGCTCCAACGTTGCGTCGGTACCTAGAAATACGAACGATAATGTTCGTGAAAACTTGCTTCAACAGCCCAATTTGACATAAATCTCCACTGGCAGCCTGATAACCTGATAAAATTTCTCTGGCGTCAATACAGAAAGGCGCCGTTGACCAGTTGCCAGGAGAATCCGACATTTTTTCAAACATTTTTCACCAAAGTTGTCAGCTTTGTTGTGTGGTCCAGCTGAAAGCACTAATTATATCTGGTGTTTGCGAAATAAGCATCTGAATAGTTTGTCAAGTGCACAATGCACTTCTATATGTGTATGCCTACATCTGCACAACAATTCCTTGCCTAACGCGTGTTCAAACAAACGACAGTAATCCATGTCAAAGGACAAAATGCGTCTCCGGGGTGTTGAGGCTCGAGATGTGCGTGCATAACCTTGGCAATGACAATCGCTCTCAGTTGTCATTTAAACAGCCGTAGGGCTCTCATGTTGACAGTGTTCTCAAATGTCGAAAGATAGTCATTAACACCGCTGTTAGGCCAATTAGTCAGTTAAGCTTGTAAAGGGCAGGGAAGCACGTACATACATATGCTGAGAACTCCGGTTGTAATCATCACTGAAGTTGTTTTGTTTGTCAATCATTCAGAAAGTCTTATTTTTGGTTTGCTATTTCCATCGAGTGTAAACCCTCTGCAAACCTTCCCTGTTAATTACTATAGGCGCATGAAAACTTCGATTAAGCCCCCGGCGGCTTTACATGGACATGGCTTGAGATTTTAATTCAAAAAGCTTATCCCAAATATAGGCTCCTAGGGTCGCATTGCATCTTTGGTGTCATGACACATTGTTGCGTTATTACATAATGTCCAGGGTAAGCACCAATAAAAAACTGACAAAATTCAGACTCATCACCCAAACAAACCCCCGGATACCAAGTTTCAGCTATATATCGGTGAGATGGGCCCAAATGGAGGACACCTTCAAGCACTTTAGTAGGGTCATGTGACCGAATGGACACCGGATTCGGATTCGCCGACCCAAATTACGCCTGATACTGATTCCTACCAAAATCCATTTTTAAACTCATTCTACCTTGGTCTCTGACACAGATTTTTCCGCTAGCTCTTGTAACATATGTAGTTCTGGTCCTACATCTTCATCATCCTCATTCATAGCCTGTACTATCCCGCTATGGCTTTCAGAAAAAACCCTCTTAGCTGTTATCTATGATCAAGATCAACTTGACAAGAAATTACAACCGGTAACTCTTGCTAACCCGGCAGTGCAAATTATACGCTAGTACATTGATTAAACTATGGCAAACCTACTGTAGATGGTAGTTAAGGTGTTCTATTTATGGGTCTGTTCTGTTCCCGTCATGTGATGGTAGAAACTAAAAACTTAGCGATGGCCCTTGGGTGCAAAAAATAAACTACCAGCCACAGCAGCGACGCTGCACAAATGATGAATGAGCTACCGGGCTGTACGTTGGCCTGATGCAATAACGACCAAGCTTTGGCAAGACTGGCCACCCTGGCATGGATCAAGACAATGAGCACTTCAGACAGACGATATGGTGCGCACGGAGTGTGATGGCAAGCAAAAAAACAACAAAATGTCGTCGACAATACGAATATCCAGTTTTACTGGCTCCAAAAAGCATGATACAGCTTGGGTTCTCCACCAGATAACTTGACATAGTATACCATGTATAACAACTTTTATTGTGCATAAATGAGCGACAACGACAGCTATACGTGGGCGCGTAGAAAGTTCCACTAATTGGGCCCTAAGATAACAAAAATGTTTTTTGTGGCAAACTGGTTTTGTGAGCTACAATTAGCATATTCTTTTCAACACTCAAGAGAGCAAGACAACAACAGGATTCGTTTTCGGTCAGTATTATTGTGGGACGGTTGACGTGCATGTGTGCTGTTACGTCTGCTACAACGTCGACCATTTGAATGACTTTCAGAACTCACTCAAGAATTTTTGCTTGGCAACGACGTGCCCGTCACTCCAAAAAAATGAACATTACCGTACTTAAACATCACACATGGGCCAGTAGAATGTAAATATACTCTAATAGATATCTACATTGATTTCGTAACTTTCGTACTTAGGCGATGTAGACCAAAGAAGATGTCCACAACTGATCTCACGCGTAACCTCTGAGTGATTGTGACGCAGTTTAGACTCCCTTTTGGTCTGCAGACTTTGGTCTACAAAATGCGATCGAATGTAGAATCTAAATTCGGTCTACAATTGATCTTTTTCGGTCGCAGAGCGCGCGCGCCAAAATGTTCCCAGACAGTTTGTAGACCAAAAGGGAGTCTAAATTGCGTCACAATCACTCAGAGGTTAAGCGTGAGATCAGTTGTGACGTTTTTTGGTCCACATCGCTTAAGTACCAAAGTTGCGAGATTAATGTAGATATCTATTAGAGTATATTTATACTCTACGGCCCAAGTGTGATCTTTAAATAC
Source organism: Rhynchonema sp. JSB1_4 (assembly GCA_030248065.1). Taxonomy (NCBI): domain Eukaryota; kingdom Metazoa; phylum Nematoda; class Chromadorea; order Monhysterida; family Xyalidae; genus Rhynchonema; species Rhynchonema sp. JSB1_4. The sequence continues at coordinate 54,915 of JASAMV010002499.1, read as the reverse complement.
GGTACATTAAACGAATGTTTATTGTGACCACCGAATTCCAGGGCGTCGTTTTTGTTGGCATTGAAGCTGAACGCAAAACCACTTAAGAAACTGTGCTGCAGACGCACTGGCAGAGAGTGAGACACGCTGGTGAGAGTGCCTGCCAGGGTGCCAGCAATTATTATCATTTCTTAATTTATCTCAGCAGTTTGAAAAAAACAGCACAAACGTGGAAGACCATAGCTCAAACGTTCACTATCTAATTAGATGGTGGGTGGCCAACGGTGTCATTTGATGTACGCCATGCACATGCCATGATATACTCAATACCTAATATGTAGACATGTGTATGTGCACGTAGTGAAACAGTACATTCCAAGGTTCATCCACGTAGCTTACAGTATATGTATTTGACGGATGAGATGATTTCCACAATGCGTTTCCGTTTCGCTTGCAAAGAAAATCGACTCCGGGAAGAAAAGTTTGGCCATACGGACAAAACAGCAGTTATGTTCGTCATTACGTCTAGGCTTAGGCTTGGGCTTATGGTTAGGCTTAGGCTTAGGCTTAGGCCTACACTGCCCTCAGCGTCGTTCGAAAACCGTCGTTTTGGCCCCCGCTGTTTTCTCCGTGACACGAAAAGGTAGCAGCATTGCACGTGTCATCCAGGCATAGCTTTTTCACAGCGCGATAGCGTCATTAACGAGAACAATTCTACAGCGCCAGCATAACGCAAGAATAATGTGCACATGCCTCATGTCATGAATCATGATGCACAAAAGCTGCACACGCAAAGTTTATACGCATACATGGCTGATGTGCGTTGGAATAAGTTCTGCAAACTTCTGGAAGCAGAAACACAAGGCTATCTCGTATACCTAAAAGGTGATTCAACAATATACTGAAACCGTGCTGTGAAGCTGGATATTAGCCGTTGTCACACACTTCCTTTCGTTCGACGCTGAACAGGGCTGATTTTTGCGTTGAATGGTCGTTGACGACTGCTCTCTGCCTTTTAAGGCGAGGTTTCCTTCGTGGATTTTGTAAACACGGTAAATGCGCCTGATCTGTTTCAATGTTTCGTGGTATGTAGCTTATTCGCGCGGCATACATACATACGCATTACTATAGAAACCAAATTTTAACACAGAAACCCGATCGCTGGTGCTTTCGAACCAGCCACAAAAGTCTCGCTGTGTTGCTACGGCCGCGATCCATAAAGCACAAACGGACTTTCGCACTCCGTATGAATATCTTCACGTTGAGCCTTCCGTAACACAATTTTGCTGATTGGTCCATGACGTACGTAAGCGTTTGTGGGTCTGTTCTTGATGACTAATTAATGGTATCACTGATCCAACCGGATGCTGGGCGTAAGTACATGTGCGCTTCGTAAACAGTTCAACGGCATCATTAATTCGGAAAATCAACTTTCCTGGGAAAGCAAACCACCTGCTGGGAAACGTACGATTGCAACCATAAATATCCAAGATACATATGTACATTACCAATGTTTTATGTATTATAAAAAGGAGGGGCTCCATGAATTTTGTAGTAATCAAGAATCCAGAATACCAAGCAAATTGCAGCTAGGCGTTCGAAGTAATTCTGAGAATTTACCAACATGTGCAAACGCTGAATAGTCTACGAAACATTGCCAACGTGATTTTGATGTTATTTTATCCTAACGTTTGCTTCGTGAATCTTCAATCTGCACACTGAAACAGCCTTGACGAAAGGTCAGTTCAACGACGGACTAGGAAGCGAATTGTACGCTGGTTCAGATTAGCGCTACTCGAACTGATCAATGTGGGGTGTACCTACGACAGTACCGACTTTCTGTATTCTCTGCTTTGCGTGTGGCTGGCTGCGTGCGTTTTGATGTATTGATCATTTGTCCACTGCATGTTCCATCGCATGTGGACTTTCAGGGAAACGACTGCGGCTTGACACCGACACTGGATCAGGTTGTGCTTGAAATCAAATTCTAACTGTAAAATACTCAACGCTCATGCTGTGGGCGGCAAAAAAACAAGTGTGCTTTAACAGCCAGTCTGAAAGAAAAACAATCGAAGGTCAAGTTCTTGTTTTTCTTTTCGTGCAAATCTCAGGGATTAAGTATGTGGTCATCTGAGACTCAGTTAGTATCAAAATAAAATATTTTGGCTGCCACGTGAGTGTTAGGCAACAGGTGTGCGCTTTCGAGTCTGGTAGTTTGCTTGTTAACACATCCAATTAAATGAGGCCGGGTCAGATTTGTCAATCAGTTTTGCGTTTGCACATTTGCATGCACAATAAATGCACTGAAATATGAGCTGCTCGACCTTTTATTATTTTTATCTGAACACGAATTAGCACTATGGTATTGCAATCTATAAATGCGGAATTCGTTGCGTTTCATTACCAGGTGATGATACTTGCAGAGAACGTCGCACGCACGGCACGGTGAGAAGCACGATCACACCCAACCAAACACGCTTTTAAGTTTGTGAATAGACAAAGTTGCCAGTAGAGGCATTAGACAGAACCTGTTTGTGGGTCGTGAATCTTTCTTCAGGTGTTTTATTATTTGCTCTTGTTTTGTGCTGCAAATGAAGTCCGTATTCGCGCAACACGACTGCTGTATGTACATATTCGTGTTTTGTGAAAACAACGAGGTATTGAATGCTAACATTGGCGAATGAAAGCTTAAAAGGAAGTAACAACCCAATTGCATTGTTTAACGAGTGAACGGATATTAAACTGACCGCGGTGCGCGGTTATGGTAATGTGCTCCATTTATAGATAACACGTTGTACAGAAATGCTCTGTCGGGCACGGTAAAAGACACGAGGGACGCAACTCAAACCGGAGTCGTAGTGCTGTAACTTGTGGCTTGAAATCGCCTGACAGTTTGCAGCAAGCATTTCGCAGCAGATGCAATTATAATGTCAAAATGAGACGAGGAAAACGCCGACGTTCCTTTACCACGCGTGCCTGAAATGAGTAATGAATCGGCGCTTTTAGGCCAGCCAATTTCAACCCTATTGCTTTGGTTCGACGTCGCGGAAGCCAAATATTCATCACAAGAGGCCTGCTTTCGAAACTTTCGTCATTTTTGTGTTAATTTATGAGCACAAGGTGCCAGACGGCATATTGCACCTGGACTATCAGTGTGGACTGTGGAGGATGTTAAGCACATATCACAGACTTCCGTCATTTTGCGGCCTTCTGTTGCCAAGAAAGTCGTCGAGAACCGGCATGCATCGTTTCTGATGACGCTGAAAAGGCGTGTTTGTGATCTATGTATAGTGCGCGGCACAAACAAGCTGAACTTCGACTTTCAGCGTACAAGTATGGTGCTTGGAACTTCGGTGCCTGTATCATGTGGTTAGCCAGACTGTGCTTGAAGATGATAATAAGTACCGTCTATGCTTTGTTAGTTCGTGTCGTCAAATCATTTGAAGGTAACATATAATTGTATATTTTTCGTCATGCGTACAGCCTGCAACCGTCTATGTGCTCCTCTTTCAACGTTAGAGGTACATACATACTTCGAAATATATCTATATTTGCATTATATTCATGTCTTGAGTTCCTGGACAAGAATGTGCCTTGTGCGTTATGTATGTTTCTTACGTTTGAAAATTTCGTTTAGCTCTATATTATCGCCGCTTTACTAAGCGAGCCTGTAGTTCTGACTCAACACCCAAACAAACTCTCCCCGGACACCAATTTTTACAATTGGCACCAATTTGGACACCAATCGGTGAGATGTCCCCCATGGTGTACATTCTCTTTGAGCACAACAGAAGAGGTCATGTGTCCGTCCATTCGGATTTCCCGACCCAAACTACCCCTGTGAATCCAACCGGTGCCGAATACCATTTTGAACCCATTTTATGTATCTCGGTCTGATTTATCGGTTTTGTAGCACAGATTCTTTTTAAAAGTCCAATTTTTTCATGGTGATGTACTGCAAGTACAGTACCTACTACGTGTTCGTCCCGTTCACTGATCATGCCTGATCCATCGCCATCGTCGCAATCGTACCAAGACGATCCACCATTGAATCGTTTATATTCAATCAATCACATATTCGCACAATTCCTCGGTGCGCTGGAGGACATTCGCGTGTTGCGCGAACAGACTGATGTGATCACTGATTTGTTGTGGAAAATACTGGCCATTCAATTGGGATGGATTGCCATTGTGATTATAATGTCGATGCTCAGGTACGATTTTGACCACAAGCCTACACCCGGCGGCGATGGGTGGAATTTTCGAAATGGTGTAAAACTCAGTTGGGCGTAAAGGTCGGTGTAAAGTTCGGTCGAAAGCTCGGTAGCTCGGTGTAAACGTGAAACATTGCCTGTTATTAACGTGGAATGTTTCAAGTTTACACTGAGGTCTATCACACTGTGCTGTCGACCGAGCTTTCCACCGACCTTTACACCGTTTCGAAAATATCACCCGATGTATGTATCTGCCTGTATACATACGTAGGCTACTGTTAGGTGCATGCATCCACTCTAAACTTGGAACACCTGAAGCAAGAGACTGCTGCCAATTTTTAGAATGCTGCACGCAAGACGTCAACAAAAGAAGAAGAAAGACGATGAACTGGCGTTCGGTGAGAGATTTTTCTTACAATTCTTCATGCAGAAATGTTTTAATCGTTGGTTTCCTTGCAGTGTATTTTCTGAAATGTGTCAGCTTACGAGCAGACAGAGGTGTGTTATGCATAAAACGGACCACATAACTTGCAGAAACTGATGCCCCGTGTACAATTAAAAATTTTGTAATCGAATCAGTCAAATGAAAACGTTTTTTCCCAGTGCGCGGCTACGTCGATACATAACTGTATGGGGACTGTATATAAAAAATAAGGCAATCTACTTGTTTATCCGTTCAGGCCAGTACCGTGCACATCTGCTTGCCGGAAGCTCGATCCAAAGGCGTGTGGTCAACAAGGCAAATCTGTCCAACCAAGTCAGCCACAGCGGCAATGATCAAAAGCAAAGTGGTAAAGGGCCAGAGCCAGCAGGTACATCTGGATACGTGCTGGTGGGCGCCAACAGCTGTGATCTGCAGTCACCTAATCTCAGTCCAATCGATAGCGTCGTTACAACCACTGGTGAGTCGTCAACATTGCTTTACTACTGTATGTTGTGTTCCCAGCCAGTTACACGTACAGGTCACAACGGCGGCATCCCCAAGTCCGGATCCCGTCCGTCCCTGTGTGCGTCCCCGCAACGCACCGATTCGCTGGACGATCTAACCGGCGGTGATAAGGCCAATTTCCGACACAAGATCTATTCGCCGGCCGGCAAGGCTCTGATCGGCAACATACGACACGGTAGTCGCAAACCGATCATGCCAAGACGTACGCTTGAATTGGGATCAAATGACTGTCGCTGAGATGCTAATACATATGTGATGGACAAATGAGAAAAGTTCTGCAGTTTTAAGATCCGCACGGCAAATCAACGCATTACAGCATTGCATAGGTATGTAATCATAATCTGTTTTGAATGCGTGTGCGTACCTCAAACATCGTGATCAAATCAAGTTATCGTTTTATGACTGGTAAATGTTGTCGTGCTCGTTTATGAATAAATGATCGTATTATTACATACCCATCCATGCCCACTATAATTCGTAATAAAAATAGTTTCCTAGAACACCCGTGGAATGCAATGTATATGCAGATCGTTCGAATACAACGTCGTGCAGCATTTCGATTTTCGACACCACATTGGCTGCGCAAAAGTTGTTGCTGCGGCAGTGCACCTGTTCAAATTACGGCGGTTGAAACTAAAACTTGCACTGTATGTATATAATCAATTAGCATCTAGAACTGTGGAGCGCATGCAAAACTAACGCCCGTAACACCGTTTTATCACAACGCAACAACTCGCCCAGTAAAAACTGCAGAATGAAATGCACTGGCAGAAGCAATAAACTAAATCGCACGCAAGCATCCATGCGTCTATGGTATTGGTCGCACAATGGCCATATAAGAATTCAACAAATCAATCCTGATTTTCGGTTCATAAAAAATCCCATGTATTGGTCGAAATGGCCATATAAGAATTCAACATGCTTTCCCCTGCCCCTTATACAGCGGTGATGGCCTGTGGTACAAATCAATCCTGATTTTCAGGTTCAGTCACTCTTAACCACTGTGCTATTTGTGATTCTCACAAAACATTTTCAGCTAAAAGTCATCTGGCAGATCAACCACGTTGCCGCAGGTCTGAAACATTCTCTTTACTACATGCTTTGTGTGCGACCACGTATAGGCAAACTACGCCAACACGAGCCCGATTTCGGAGGTGGTGAACTTGCAAAACACAAAGAAAGAGAAAATCATCATGCTCGATGTTGTATGCCACAACGCGTAACGTTTCCCAAATCAGCAGCCACGTCATGAATGTTTCACCATTTTGCCAGGTCCGAAATCGGGCTCGTATTGGCGTAGTTTTACTTCATGTAACGCAACAACGTCATTGCGACGTCACGTTCCCTCTTCACGAATCAGGAAGAAAAATTGACCAATTCTTATAAAGTCATTGGGTGGAATTTTCGAAACGGTGTAAAGGTCAGTTGGGGTAAAGGTTGGTGTAAAGTTCGGTCGAAAGCTCGGTCGGCGTAGCTCGGTGTAAACGTGAAACATTGCCTGTTATTAACGTGGAATGTTTCAAGTTTACACCGAGGTCTATCACACTGAGCTGTCGACCGAGCTCTCCACCGACCTTTACACCCAACTGACCTTTACACCGTTTCGAAAATATCACCCATTGTGCGACCAATATTACACCCAATTTGAATTTCTGAATCCAATGTTGCAGAGCCTGCTGTTCGCTAATTGGCAGCAGAAAATCAAAATATGGATCCAAGACTATTGGTCGATGTGACATTCACCTTAATCTGCCTAGCATCGAACGTGATAGGGTTGTCGCACGAGCAACGATTGTTTCGAGATTTGCTTCTTCATCGAATAGATGACGATGAGCCGGGTGCCCTCGAAGTGAAGATGCGACCAATGAATCGGACAGGCGGGGCGACACTTGTCAAAATACGACCAGCGCTCTACAGCATACTGGATGTTGTTAGTTTGGCTATTCAGAATATTTGCATCATTTGCCTCGCGAGCTCTGATACACGCAAAACGTCCGCAAAGCTTGGGAAACAAGAACTTTGCGGTACTCTGCTGAATTGTGGAGAACCAGTTGGTTAAGAACCGCCCACGAAATGGATAAAACAAATACAAGCGAATACAACACATTTTCAGGACGAAGCCAGCGAAACGCTAAAGTTCTCCCAGTGGTTCCTGCGGGTGGGTATTGTTACTTTCTTGTCTAATTTGCGGAGGGCACTATTGTGCCAACAATTTGCAGGAGTGGACGGAACCGAGTTTAACCTGGAACATTGAGGACTACGGCAACGTCACATCGATTATAGTGCATGAGGACCTGTTCTGGCTGCCCGACATCATAATGTATGAAGTGTAAGTGCGTCGATGCTCTTGTTTACTGATCAAGCCTGTAGTTAGATACATACCTTCGTGGCTGACTACTTGATGCGCTCTTAGTAATGAAGGTGTGCAAAACATGGAAGTCATGTCAATGCAGTAAATTTAGTGTATTAGTGAGGTTAGCTAGCTGGAATGTGCTACAGTACGTTTCACGGGAAGGGGTACCAATAATCGTAATCCGAGTACATACGATTATTTCCTAGGGTATACGATTAATTCTGCGTGCAGCGCGCTCTAATTCCCTTAACCACTGCACTAGGTCACACGCGTGCGTACTCGGGTGAACTATTATTTACGCGTGAGCACGCGTATGGGAAAGTGCAGTGGTTAAAGGAATAAGCGCGCGTTGCTTAAGTACTGCACGCAGAATTAATCGTATACCCTAGGAAATAATAGTATGTACTCGGATTACGATTATTGGTACCCCTTCCCGTGAAACGTACTGTATCTACAGTATAACACATCAGTCTGGCTCGGTGATCAGTCCTTGAGATTCGCGAACATTGCAGACTTCATCAGAGCCACAACTTCTAAATTTACAGCATCGACAGCGAAGACATCGGTTACGCACCATATGTTACCTTGTATCACGATGGACGAGTGATTAAGACAAACAGCCGAACGGAGGAAATCCATTGCTCAATGAATGTTTCATCGTTCCCATATGATGTACAGAACTGTACGACCACTTACGTCAGTTGGGGACACGATGGCAGTCATCTGGTGCTCAAATCACGCACTGGTGACAAGGGTGTGTCGGACTTTCTCCAACCCAATGCTGGTTAGTAAGGGTTTGTATTCACAAGGTACAAATTCGAGATACTTACAGTATATATAGTACCCATGACGTGAACATATATCGTTGCAGTACGCCAACGCTCCTCATGGTCCATATTGCAAGCATTTGTAGGTACAGGTACCTACAACGAACCTCCACAGCTTTACGTGCTGTCTATTTTCACATTTCCAGAATGGGAGTTTCTCGGCTACAACTGCACCCAAAAGACGATCACCTACTGGGAATTGGGCGATTTCCACGAAGTGCATTGCTACATTGTCCTCAAACGTGTGCCCACGTATTACGTGCTGACACTGACGGTGCCCAGTTTCATCATTGTTATGGTCGGACTCTTGGGCCTCTTCTCGCCGACGGTTGCACAGACTCAGGTTGATGTCCCAGTGATCGTCTTGTCCTTCTATAGATTGTCTGGCCGTAAGTTTTGACCTGAGCCGAAGCCTAATACATGACCTCAATTGAATAAGCCTTAACGAACCCATTTGTTACTCCAGTCCTCATCAGATGTTCCCTAATGTTCAGGAACGAGGCGAACGCGTCACGATGGGTCTCACCATCCTGCTGACCATTGCTGTCATTCTCATGATGGTGTCGGATCAGATGCCGAAAAACGCGACGTCGTTCCCGCTGCTCGGTTAGCAAGCGGTTTTCTGGAAATGTTTTTTGAAGTCCGGCTTTAGCCTACTGTGCGCTTGCAGGTTGCATTTGGCCAACGAGCACAAAACCCAACTATATAAGGGACCCTTTCTTGAAGTGATATACCGTTAAATTCCTTTAGGTTCGTACATGCTGCTCGAGGTTGTCGTCTGTGTGGTGGCCACTGCAGTCGCTGCCATGGTCATGTACCTGCACAGTTTTGTGGCTTTCGGATACGAGGTTCCATATTGGCTCATGCTCGTCACGTGTCAACCCGGAAAGTATCAACAGCCACAAAAAGAAGTTGATTCAGTTTTCTTTCTCTTATCTGCTAACCCATTTGAATTTGTTTTATCACTAATTGACGTCCGTTGTTCACTCACCACGAGAATTGCACAAAGAACGTTCGGCTTGAGAGAGATACATAGTCAGGTGTTGCGTTCTTTGTGTCCGTGGTTGGTGTAACCTTATAATTTTTTTACTCATTCAGGATAGCGAGTCGTCACTTCATGGAAAGAACCATCTCACAACAACGTGCAACGGCCTGGCAAACGGGTCATTTATTCGGGTTGGTCGAATTTCTTGCTTTTATCTCAACCTTGCTTACTTTGACGGGGTGGTTCCACACTCAAATACAAGTTGGTGTCGAAAATTAGTATGTGACCCGTATTTCGGATTGGTACCCAACCGACTCCTGTATCCGAACTTAAGTGAGCCAGGCATGGATCTTTAGGACAAAGTGTGAAACAAAATTAGGCGCAACGGCTCAACCATGCAGGACAGGGCCAAAAATGGTGTGGTCCGAAACAAGTGTAAAAGTTGTCATATACATACCAAACAAAAATATGTCCATTGATCATGTCAAGCTCAAAATTTTCCAAATTCAAGCACTCCTGCCACGTTAAAACACTCCTAAATTTATTCTTTTTGGTAGAAATTTGCACGCATTTGTTGGAATTTTGGAAATGAAAAATTACAATTTCTCGTTCCCAAAAACTTCGTGCAGGAATCAGTTATCAAACAGGGCTGTAATAGATTGTACTAGTCGGGACCCGTGCCTACGGCCCGGCTACAGCGCCGCGCCCGTGCCGTGCCCCCCCCCCCCCCCGAAGACCCGTTAGCATACCCAAAGCTACCGGTGAAAATTGACCCGTCCGCCCTTCCGAGGGAGGGGGCCACAAACACACATACATACATACATACACACATACGTCTTCGTGTTTTAGTAGTATAGATATACCCATATTCCAAGTTTGCTGTTATGTTCAGCAAAAAGAGCGCAGCAGTTTCTCCAATGGCGACGAGGAGCCGATGCTGTTTGGTTTGAATCGCATTCTGACCGAGGTGCAACATCTAAAACAACGTCTAATCGACGAGGCAGATGCCGACTCGGCACGATTCGATCGCTGGATTGCCGTCTGCTATCGACTCGACGTGTTCTTCCTCGTCATCTTCCTCATCAGCAACACGGCCGTTACCATGGCCATGTTTGGAATGGTCACACTTTGAAACACATGTGCGCAATGTTTTGTTTGCTTATGTATATCTCCATGCAAATGAATTGGCCGTTTTTTTGTTGACAAACCTCATGACTGCTATGTAGAATATGGTAATTTTGCTATGATTGGGTTGCCTTTGTGGGCAGCGCAAGAGCGACTTGTTGTTCAGTCAATACGGTGGTACGGTAATTTTGCTTTTTGATTTTCTTGTTGTATTTGTCTACAAGTGGTTGTTATTCTGTACCTGATGCCCACAAAACGCCCAATAAAAGCTCGAAACCAACACGGCGACAAAATACTCCAACCAACCAAAACATTTGTGAGCGTTTATGATCATCGTTTATCAAAGTGGGCCGCAAATCCGTTCGATATGCAATAAACCTCGTTGGTCACGCAAGCTGCATGGACTAAACCAAAGCTGTATACCAATACTGTATACGGAATTGCTCTCAAATCCAGTCGCCACAAAGATCGCGTATTCTGAACGTTCAGAATGGTATTGAAGTCCAATCCTGTGTTCACAGTTTTATCATGGATTTTGACCGGAATTTCCCACTTTGAGCCCCCTCTAGAAGTAGGACATGTTCCACCTACAAGCTACTGAGAATTTTGACATAAAAGCACCTGCAATTATACAATATAATAATTTGTGCTCGAACTACTCTCATATCTTGAGAGGATTGTGGAAAATTTCTGGTGCAACCAAACCGAGCGCTGTTCACTGTGTTGCGTAATCCGTATTTGACCGAAGTCAAAGCTTTATTTCGCTTGTGTTACGCGATAATAAAATTTATTCGTAGAATTTGAATTATAATACGACACAGCCACAACGGTGGTAGGATTGGCAGTGTTTGGGTGCACGTGTGTGCAGCGCACACAGCCAGGGTTGTGCTGTTGTTTACAAATATTTGCAGTCTTGTTCACAATGTCCATGTATTTTTAGCCAACCAGCCCACTTTCACTTCGACGTTTTACGCATTTCACTGTCGCAAATTTATGTCAAACCCTTTGGAAATTTTTGAACTGGAAATCTTACGCGCGCTATATCCGCTCTGGAGATGTGCCCGCTCGTGGTGGATTTGATTTTGTTTGCACTTCAGCGTAAATTGTCACTGTAATAAGCAGTTGATAGGATATCAATGTCACAGGTATACACCAAGGCGCAAGCGGCAGCAAAGATTGAGGTTATCTGCAATGTGTTTCTTGACTTCCTCTGGCAAATCCTGTGAAAGTAGAATAAATCGATAAGAGCACGTGGAATTCTCCAACAAGCGCCAGAATTATTACTCCCGTCCGCTGTTCTTGCGCAGCCCAATTGACTTATTCGCATATGCGCACATGCAGGCCAATGCGTTTCACGTGCAATGTTGTAGTCCTGTGCCTGATGTTGGCAAGGTCATCACTGAATTCGTTGCCTGAAATCATCGATATGAAATTTTAACTGACGTGCATGCACCTGTTTTGTGCACCGCTACCGCCAGTGTTTACGTGCATGTTTTGCAGGCAAAAAATCGCGCGTATTATTACAATTCAGTTCCATCCCATCAGATAACGTTTTTCGTTTTGCTGCACAGGCTGCAAAACATACAGGCACGGAGGCTTTGTGCATATACATGTACCTTTGTGTGATGTTTTGCCTGTTGATGTTTGTGAAACAATACTGGATTTCTGCATTTTGTTGAGGAGGGTTGTTGGTCTGAACTAAAATAAAGATTTCATGTTAAAGCTTCGGATCCACTTTTGAAAAAGTCTGCGGTGGGACAAAGGAGGACACCTTGATGTTGGTAATCTGGGTAATACGGCTGGAAATTAGCTCACGTGTAACTTACCTAGAGCTACGATACCTTGACACCTTTGCAGATGCAATTTTTTACGGGTACATATTGGTATGTACACTGACCTCTGAAACAACCACCAGTTCCCCATTACATATTCACTGTTCAATATTCACTGTTTGATTCCAGGCAATTTCAAAAACCATGAGCAATCTGCTCTTTCTGTCCGTGTTATTGCCGTGTGTCGGCGCGTTGGGCGATGCCGGAGGCCATTTGGAGTTGTACGGCACAATATTTGGATCGATTTTCGGCGGTCTAATTGTGATCGGCATCATTTTCTGCATCGTCTACGTGATGTGTCTCAAGGAACTGTCGCAGCGCGGCGCCAATCGCGGTGCAAATCGACCGATGCAATACTCGTCCTATCCCACCAAGCAGGGCTACTACCCGAATCCACCGGTCCAGACCACAACCCAGTATCAGTATTCGGTGCCAAACCAGCACCAGCAACAACCACCACAACAGCAACAATATGGTGGTGACTTACAGAACACCACTGGTACCACGTTTGCCAGCTATGGTGCACCACATGACGTGCCTGTGCTTGAACATGAACCAGGCAGATTCACTGGATCGGCTGTGTGAAGTGAAAATACATACTTTTGTGCATTGTCATTATTCTGTATACAGGGTGGTCATAAAGTTGTTCCCGATCGGTACGCAGGGCTCTGCCAAATTAAACATGCGTTTTTTTCTGACTGCAACATCATATACTTGCCTGCTGCTTTACTTGGACTACGAAAGAAGTCACATGTGATAGTGACTCCTGGTGAGGCATCAGCAAAAGCGCTCAGCTGATGTTGCACTTCGAAACATTCGTGCTTTCGAAACGCGCCGGGGAACAATTTTTTACCTTGCTATACCATGCTGTATATAGTAGCTTTTGCGATTATCGAGTGGCCAGGGCAGGGGTTATCGGAGGTTTCATCGAACGTCCTGTTGCTTTTTTTATTCACATGAATCGACATGTCTTGAATGGATGTTCGCTATGTGAACACCAGTGACTTTATTTAGTAAGTACATATATTTTGCTTTTTCTGTTTATGTCTGGTTTTATTCTCGTTTCTCATCTCTTTGATTTCTCTCCTTGTATGTTGCTCTACATGCAGTCAGTCAACTGGCCCACTGACATAAGCACTGCATGAGCTAAAGTAATGACTAGACACATTGTAGACTGACTCTCATGCCGTTGCCACCTTTTTTCATAAAAGCTGAACAAATAACTCGCAGTATTTCCTTTTGTTTGAATGACCACACATGCGCCATGAAACACTTCAGGACCACAAACTATGAAGTGCAAGTGCAGATCGAATGCTCGACCTGAAAAACTATAATGTTGCTTCCGACATACAAGATCACCAGGCACCTTGATGTGGCGCAAAGGGCCCGGGGCGCAGCTCACACTTCACCACATTATGTATTTACTTTCCTGATGTTGAAATGACACGATAAGAAGTTGTCTTGTCCTACACAAGGTCTAAATGACATGTTCCATTCCATTTAAAAAAACACTTGTAAGAAAAGGAAATTCTAAACAGTATTTGCATTTTTTTCAAAACAGCACTGTGTCAACATGTGACGTATGTATAGCGCCATGTTACCTGACTTTATTTGCTGTAATCCCAGACGCCGTTTCTCTGACATTTGCAAATCAATTGAGTCGTATGGTTGCCAAGTAGAATTCTCATCGTTTTTACCATGTGAAGCTTGTTTAGAACATCACAAGTTTTCTCCCACACAGTAAGCTGTCAACGGCGTATCGCGTCGCGAGTAAATCAACTTGTTTGTACCTCAAACATGTTCATTCATATGCCATGACACGCCATCAATTTGTTATGAGCTAGTTGTTTTTAGTCATCAATTCGCATGAACTGTCCCAACCGGATAAACAAATGCAACCATCCGGAACCTACGAAGGGGATTACTGTAGGTAGACTGCTTGACAATTTAACAGCTTTGGTCGCTTCAGTGTTTCAGTAATGGACACAGCAAAAAAACTGGTTTGATGCTAGTTGATGCAGGTCGGATGCAAAGTTGATGCAAGAGTATAAGGAAGTTTGCATCAGATTAGCATCAAAGACCAGCTGATGCGCTTAATGCAGTGTCTGATGCAGGTTGATGTAGCATCAGACTGCATCAACGTTGCAGGTGGTCAAAAATCACTTGTTTCGGTCAGATGACGGCTAGGTTTCGGTGTTTTTTTTGGGGGGGGCCCTTTTCACTCACTGCCCCACCGGGGGGGGGGGGCTTGTTCCGGGGCGGGGGCTTATTCTGGGGGGCACTATTAATTCACTGTCCCCGGCCCACTTGGGGGGGGGGGCTTATTCCGGGGCGGGGGGCTCGTTGCAATGAAGCACTATTCTCCGCTGCCAATAGTCGCCAAATAACTCACATGCGAATGCGCAAATGCGCTTGTGCCTGTTTGGTCAAGGAAACCGCCACGTTAAGCTTTATGCACACACAGCACACACACACGCGCGCACACACACAGGCAGCCAGTGCGCGAAACACACAGCAACTGATAAATACATGGTTTAGAACGTGCATTGCTGTGGTCGCGCATACCACGCGCCGTGTGCGTTGGACTACGAGCACCTCGGTCAGGGTTCGACACCGCTCTGGGACAAAATTTTTTCGTGTTTCACGCTGTTGCAGATTGCATTTAGCGACATTCACCAAGCAACGTGCTGAATTACAGGAATGTAAAATAGCTCACCTTTTCTGCAGATTGTCAAAAAGTGCAAAAGTGTCAAAAATCGCTTGCTGCCGCAAGAAAACTCTGATTTAGACACTTATAGACCACTTTTTAGTACTTTTAGAAGATTTTTTTGTATTTTTTGGATCCATCTCCCCCCAAGGGTACCTTGCAGCCATTTGCCTGCCACTACACTGCGTCTGCTCCCCCAATTTTTGCCTAAAATAGGCAAATTTACGCCAAAAATAGGCATTTTCAGGCATAAAATGAGTAATTTTTAGGTCAGTGTCGTCAAAAATCGCCAAAATACCCTTTTTATTGAGATTTTTCCGAAAAGTTCCGAAAAATTTTTCGACAGTTTTTTCGTCGAAAACTTGAAAAAATAAATGAAATGGCGGCAAGCCATTCGATATCAGTTGGTATCTTTTCTCTTCCAAAAGAATTTCTTTCTCATTTTTTTTCGTGATGCTAGCTGATGCAAAGCCCACTGGGCTGCAAATGAACTTATCTGATGCTAGTATATGCAAAATGCATCAACTAGCATCAAACCAGTTTTTTTGCTGTGGGAGATTCACAACTTCGTGATATTCATCGGGTTCCTGACCCGCGGATCGGCAGGTCTAGTTGCACCCGACAACATAACGCATGTACAACGTTTGCGGCGCGACCTGTTTGAGCACTATGACAAGACAGTACGCCCAGTGCTTAATCATCGCAAGCCGTTGGTGGTCATCACTGATCTGCAGATTAAGAAATTAATCGGAGTCGTAAGTAGAGTATATATTTTTGTATTTATGGATTCTTGCTTATGTAACGATCGTGCTGACAATTTCAGAATGATCAAACAGAAACAGTGAACCTCGTGGTCTTCTGGCTGGTCGTAAGTTTACGATATTGCTGGCTCTTTGCTGTTTCACACAGGAACCTGATTAGATTGAATGAACAAAACTGGCAGGAGTACACGAACGAATTCTTGAAGTGGAACCCAGCGGATTACGGGGGAGTCTCAAATCTGGTGATACCGGCCGATGACATCTGGCGTCCCGATATCTTCAGCTCAGAAGCGTGAGTTTGGACCTAAAGATCCGGTCAAAAATATAATCTTTACAGACTTTTGACATTTCCAATTTCCTTTTTACAGCACGGATGTGCAGCACATAGTGCCGCTGGATCATAATTTTGTGCATGTCTTCGCTAACGGCATGGTCAAAGTGCGTTATCCGCAAATGGTGAACTTTGGATGCAAACTTGACATCGAAGCATTCCCATATGATTCACAAGTAATCAATTGCGATAATGGCTTGCGGAGGACCGAGGACTGAGCTACGCTTTGCAACGTTACTGTATCAAATTGTAGAATTGCACGTTCGAGTACATGTCATACTCATACATGGCCAATCAGTTATTGATTGAATGGGCCCCAAAAAAGGCAGTGGACGAAGTCGGGGTGATGGCTTGCAAAACGTTGGATTCACCTGGTATACTATCTTGAAGTTTTATTTACTTGGGTATGGTATGTGGTCAACAAACTGTCCTTGAGTGATTTGAATCAAGCTCAATGCTTTCAGCGTGGACCATCGACGGTTGCAAAGCCCTGGCGGACGTGCATAACTACGGCACTGACGACCGCAAAATGATGTTCGGTCGGGTCATTTTCAATCTCAAGATGACACGTAAAGGGAATCACTATTTTTCAACCCAAGTAAGTGACACTGTGAAATCGAGTTTATCTTTTTAAAAATTTTGACTGAAAACTTTCATAAATTTAAATTTCAGCTGTTGCCACAATTGCTAGTGACGTTGTTGACAATTGTCGGCTTGTTCAGTCCATCGAGCAACACAAAGGAGCGATCGGAGAAGGTTGCTTTCCCATCTACAAAATAAATGTGGGGCATTGTGAAATAAAAAAGACCTGTGAAGTTGTTGATTCCGTCGACCAGATCACGTTGGGTTTGACCGCGCTGCTGGCCAGTTCGGTCATGTTGTCCGTCGTTTCAACCACATTGCCGATCTCGAAGAAGACACCGTTGATCAGTGAGTTTTTAGAACTTCGATTACAGCAAATAAGTCGAGTTTGGTTGTGCGTAAACTGAGTGTGCCTCTCGTCTTTTGCCTCGCCGCGGTCGCCGCGAGCCCGATAAAAGCCAATTGATCACTTTTTTGGTTTGCAGCCAGTTTCTACCGCTGTCAACTGTACACGACCAGTGTGTGCATCCTATCGGCCGTGGCCATCATGTACACTCATACTGTCCTATGGTCGTACAAGAAATGGCCATCGTTCCTCCTGTCGATTTGCTTCGTGCAGAACCCGAAACAGAGCATCCGTGACGACAGCGTTGGTGATCCTTTATTGACCTGATGTTTCATAATGCTGAATATTAATGTGATGTCCTGTTTAGGAAAAAGTGCCCGGGGGCATGTCGTACACCATGGTTGCGCTGACCACATGTCTCGTCTCGCACACTTTCTGATGATATAATG
Organism: Rhynchonema sp. JSB1_4; assembly: GCA_030248065.1. NCBI lineage: Eukaryota > Metazoa > Nematoda > Chromadorea > Monhysterida > Xyalidae > Rhynchonema > Rhynchonema sp. JSB1_4. Next base: position 37,475 of record JASAMV010002499.1, on the reverse strand, counting down.
GGTCAAAACAAGTGCCTTGACCCGTATGAACTATTTCAGTCAGTTTCTGATGATATAATGGGTCAAAACAAGTGCCTTGATCGGGATGCACTATTTTAGTCAGTTTCTGATGATATAATGGGTCAAAACAAGCGTCATGTTCGTTCACGTTGGCGAAAAAATCGCCATGGTGTACGGCGCGAGGGGCCCGCGTGGGCACTTACCGTTGTTTGTGTGATCAACTGCGGTTATGTCACCCAATCTTTGTATTGGCAAATCGGTTGTTTTCTATGTGATCATAGTAGTGATGTCAAAAGTCAGGCAATGGTTTATTGGTTTGGTTTATTGTTTATTTATACTGACACAAGCAATAACGCAACATAACGTCACGACACCAATTATGCAAGCACCAGTTTGGTTTACAAGAAACGAAATTAGGAGAAACACGAAACAGGATTGAAGAAATATAAATAGGTTGTTTAGTAGAAAAGTTAGTTAGATCAGGTCAAAAGATACAAGTTTTGTAGTGGATGAAGAGAGACGTTGAAACACGGTCTCGAGAGTTGTTGCAATTGTTGAGCTGTTGTTGATGTACCTACAAACCTGCCTTGAAGGCGATTATATGCTTTCACAGGGCAAACAAATGTTACACTGCAACAGAGTTTGATCACATGTGGTGCGAACTGTGACTGTGTTTTGACAATTATGTGCTGATGAACTAATAGTGTTGAACGTAGTCCACAACACAACGAAGAACGATCGTGTCACGTATCCTATTGACGGAAGTTTTGGATGATTGAAAGAACAGACCATGTCTGTATTTCGTCAACCTTTTTGCTGCATTGCAACCTGAAGATATCACAAATTACTTAAAATACAATTAGGCAGGGCAAGTTGCTGAGTTGAGTCGCAGTTGATCACACAAGTGCCCACGCGGGCCCCTCGCGCCGTACACCATGGCGATTTTTTCGCCAACGTGAACGAACATGACGCTTGTTTTGACCCATTATATCATCAGAAACTGACTAAAATAGTGTATCCCGATCAAGGCACTTGTTTTGACCCATTATATCATCAGAAACTGACTGAAATAGTTCATACGGGTCAAGGCACTTGTTTTGACCCATTATATCATCAGAAAGTGTGCGAGACGAGACATGTGGTCAGCGCAACCATGGTGTACGACATGCCCCCGGGCACTTTTTCCTAGTTTTGACCCTTTCCACGACTTGGCCACAATGAACAAGCAAGGGCGCCGACGTCGATGCCCTTGAGTGTCAACACATGACATGACTAATATGTCTAATCACAAAACACACAGGCTGGATAGGTTAATCCACCAACTAACCGCACAAAATTCACTGGTTTGTCCGACAATTAACGTCACCAAACACAGAGGTTAGTCCCCCGACTAACGGGCAAGGGCGATCTCCGTCGACGCGTTGCGTCGCCGTCGATGCCCTTGAGTGTCAACACATGACATGACTAATATGTCTAATCACAAAACACACAGGCTGGATAGGTTAATCCACCAACTAACCGCACAAAATTCACTGGCTAGTCCGACAATTAACGTCACCAAACACAGAGGTTAGTCCCCCGACTAACGGGCAAGGGTGATCTCCGTCGACGCGTTGCGTCGCCGTCGATGCCCTTGAGTGTCAACACATGACATGACTAATATGTCTAATCACAAAACACACAGGCTGGATAGGTTAATCCACCAACTAACCGCACAAAATTCACTGGCTAGTCCGACAATTAACGTCACCAAACACAGAGGTTAGTCCCCCGACTAACGGGCAAGGGCGATCTCCGTCGACGCGTTGCGTCGCCGTCGATGCCCTTGAGTGTCAACACATGACATGACTAATATGTCTAATCACAAAACACACAGGCTGGATAGGTTAATCCACCAACTAACCGCACAAAATTCACTGGCTAGTCCGACAATTAACGTCACCAAACACAGAGGTTAGTCCCCCGACTAACGGGCAAGGGCGATCTCCGTCGACGCGTTGCGTCGCCGTCGATGCCCTTGAGTGTCAACACATGACATGACTAATATGTCTAATCACAAAACACACAGGCTGGATAGGTTAATCCACCAACTAACCGCACAAAATTCACTGGCTAGTCCGACAATTAACGTCACCAAACACAGAGGTTAGTCCCCCGACTAACGGGCAAGGGCGATCTCCGTCGACGCGTTGCGTCGCCGTCGATGCCCTTGAGTGTCAACACATGACATGACTAATATGTCTAATCACAAAACACACAGGCTGGATAGGTTAATCCACCAACTAACCGCACAAAATTCACTGGCTAGTCCGACAATTAACGTCACCAAACACAGAGGTTAGTCCCCCGACTAACGGGCAAGGGCGATCTCCGTCGACGCGTTGCGTCGCCGTCGATGCCCTTGAGTGTCAACACATGACATGACTAATATGTCTAATCACAAAACACACAGGCTGGATAGGTTAATCCACCAACTAACCGCACAAAATTCACTGGCTAGTCCGACAATTAACGTCACCAAACACAGAGGTTAGTCCCCCGACTAACGGGCAAAGGCGATCTCCGTCGACGCGTTGCGTCGCCGTCGATGCCCTTGAGTGTCAACACATGACATGACTAATATGTCTAATCACAAAACACACAGGCTGGATAGGTTAATCCACCAACTAACCGCACAAAATTCACAAGCTAGTCCGGTAATTAACGTCACAAAACACACAGGTTAGTCCCCCGACTAACGGGCAACGGCGATCTCCGTCGACGCGTTGCGTCGCCATATAATTTCTATTTTAGCCAAAATGTCGGCCAAGATGAACAAAGTGCCAATTATGGCCTAATTGCAGTATAACTACTGCCTGCAGACAACACCTTTTTCGGACCTGTACCCAGCCGTTGCCAATCCCTTTTTTGTCAAAGAAAAGTTACCCACCCACCCAAAAACCCTTTTATAAGGTGGACCATCTGAAATTTTCACACGTCGTTAACCTGACTTACTCTCAAAAACACTCAAAACATTGTCCAACACAATCAACATTCAACCATACACATCCAAACCTGGCCTACACCCAAATTTCACCTTTTTGGGGGCCCAAAACCCCTTTTTATAGGGCGGACCAATCTCAAATTTTCACACCTCGTTACCTCACTTCTCTCAAAAACACTCAAAACATTGCAACACAATCAAATTCAACATAACAAACTCACAAATTTCAATTTTGGGTGCCAAACCTTTTTATAGGCGGACATTCAATTTTCACACTTGTTAACCTCAGACTTCTTAAAACACTCAAAACTTGCCCAACACAATCAACATTAACAACACCTGAATGGCCTCACACAATTTACTTTTGGGTGGAACCTTTTTTGGGGGCATCTCAATTTCACACTTGTTAACTCAGACTACTAACACTCACATTACAATCAATTCAAATACCAAAAGCCTCCACATTACCATTTTGGGTGGAAAAATTTTTTGGGGATATTTTCACACTTTTAATAACTTTTAAAAACACTCAAAACATTGCCAACACAATCAACATTCAACCATACCACCATCGCAAACCTGGCTCACACCAAATTTACAAAAAAAAAAAGTGAAAAATTGATTGTGTTGGGCAATGAAGAGTTTGGAGGTTAACAAGGTGTGAATTTGAGCAGGGTTTTTGGGCCACCAAAAATGGGTGAAATTTGGGGTGGTGGTGTGGTTGAATGTTGATTGTGTTGGGCAATGTTTTGAGTGTTTTTGAGAGTAAGTCTGGAGGTTAATGACGTGTTAAAATTTGAGATTGGTCCACCCTATGAAAAGGGGTTTTTGGGCCACCCAAAAATGGGTGAAATTTGGGTGTGAGGCCAGGTTTGCGATGGTGGTATGGTTGAATGTTGATTGTGTTGGGCAATGTTTTGAGTGTTTTTGAGAGTAAGTCTGGAGGTTAACAAGGTGTGAAAATTTGAGATTGGTCCGCCCTATAAAAAGGGGTTTTTGGGCCACCCAAAAATGGGTGAAATTTGGGTGTGCGGCCAGGTTTGCGATGGTGGTGTGGTTGAATGTTGATTGTGTTGGGCAATGTTTTGAGTGTTTTTGAGAGTAAGTCTGGAGGTTAACAAGGTTGTCGGACTAGCCAGTGAATTTTGTGCGGTTAGTTGGTGGATTAACCTATCCAGCCTGTGTGTTTTGTGATTAGACATATTAGTCATGTCATGTGTTGACACTCAAGGGCATCGACGGCGACGCAACGCGTCGACGGAGATCGCCCTTGCCCGTTAGTCGGGGGACTAACCTGTGTGTTTGGTGACGTTAATTGTCGGACTAGCCAGTGAATTTTGTGCGGTTAGTTGGTGGATTAACCTATCCAGCCTGTGTGTTTTGTGATTAGACATATTAGTCATGTCATGTGTTGACACTCAAGGGCATCGACGGCGACGCAACGCGTCGACGGAGATCGCCCTTGCCCGTTAGTCGGGGGACTAACCTGTGTGTTTGGTGACGTTAATTGTCGGACTAGCCAGTGAATTTTGTGCGGTTAGTTGGTGGATTAACCTATCCAGCCTGTGTGTTTTGTGATTAGACATATTAGTCATGTCATGTGTTGACACTCAAGGGCATCGACGGCGACGCAACGCGTCGACGGAGATCGCCCTTGCCCGTTAGTCGGGGGACTAACCTCTGTGTTTGGTGACGTTAATTGTCGGACTAGCCAGTGAATTTTGTGCGGTTAGTTGGTGGATTAACCTATCCAGCCTGTGTGTTTTGTGATTAGACATATTAGTCATGTCATGTGTTGACACTCAAGGGCATCGACGGCGACGCAACGCGTCGACGGAGATCGCCCTTGCCCGTTAGTCGGGGGACTAACCTCTGTGTTTGGTGACGTTAATTGTCGGACTAGCCAGTGAATTTTGTGCGGTTAGTTGGTGGATTAACCTATCCAGCCTGTGTGTTTTGTGATTAGACATATTAGTCATGTCATGTGTTGACACTCAAGGGCATCGACGGCGACGCAACGCGTCGACGGAGATCGCCCTTGCCCGTTAGTCGGGGGACTAACCTCTGTGTTTGGTGACGTTAATTGTCGGACTAGCCAGTGAATTTTGTGCGGTTAGTTGGTGGATTAACCTATCCAGCCTGTGTGTTTTGTGATTAGACATATTAGTCATGTCATGTGTTGACACTCAAGGGCATCGACGGCGACGCAACGCGTCGACGGAGATCGCCCTTGCCCGTTAGTCGGGGGACTAACCTCTGTGTTTTGTGACGTTAATTGTCGGACTAGCCAGTGAATTTTGTGCGGTTAGTTGGTGGATTAACCTATCCAGCCTGTGTGTTTTGTGATTAGACATATTAGTCATGTCATGTGTTGACACTCAAGGGCATCGACGGCGACGCAACGCGTCGACGGAGATCGCCCTTGCCCGTTAGTCGGGGGACTAACCTCTGTGTTTGGTGACGTTAATTGTCGGACTAGCCAGTGAATTTTGTGCGGTTAGTTGGTGGATTAACCTATCCAGCCTGTGTGTTTTGTGATTAGACATATTAGTCATGTCATGTGTTGACACTCAAGGGCATCGACGGCGACGCAACGCGTCGACGGAGATCGCCCTTGCCCGTTAGTCGGGGGACTAACCTCTGTGTTTGGTGACGTTAATTGTCGGACTAGCCAGTGAATTTTGTGCGGTTAGTTGGTGGATTAACCTATCCAGCCTGTGTGTTTTGTGATTAGACATATTAGTCATGTCATGTGTTGACACTCAAGGGCATCGACGGCGACGCAACGCGTCGACGGAGATCGCCCTTGCCCGTTAGTCGGGGGACTAACCTCTGTGTTTGGTGACGTTAATTGTCGGACTAGCCAGTGAATTTTGTGCGGTTAGTTGGTGGATTAACCTATCCAGCCTGTGTGGTTTGTTTTTGTTTTGGTTGACACTCAATGGCATTCGTCATATTTGCATTGGTCGTGTATTGGTCGCACAATGACCATATAAGAATTCATCAAATCAAACCTGATTTTCACGTTCAGTCACTCTTAACCACTGTGCTATTTGTAATTCTCACAAAACATTTTCAGCTGAAAATAATCCAGCAGATCAACCACGTTGCCGCAGGACTGAAACATTCTCTTTACTACATGCTTTGTGTGCGATCACGCAACGCAACGTCACTGCCCCGTCACTTTCCCTCTTTACGATTCAGGAAAAAAATTTGACCAATTCTTATAAAGTCATTGTGCGACCAATACCAAGAGGCAATAGTTTCACCCAAATTTACCGTCTTGAGTGTAACAAAGCCACACCAAGGCACCCACACCACGTGGGGGAAGTGTACGGGTGTGTACCTGACTACTGTTGGTACTCATTGACCATTGTTTAGTATTATTTTCGTGTCGTGAGTGCTTTATATGCACTTACCACACGTTATGGAAGAAAAATGCCACTATTTTTTGCTTTAGCGCTCATTTTTTTTCGTTTCTGGCAGTTTTTGGCTGGAATAAAAAAAATTTTTTTTAAATTAAAAAAAAATTTTTTTTTTAAAAAAAGGGGTTTGAATAAAAAAAATTTTTTTATTAACCACTGGGTACATCAACAACAGCTCAACAATTGTCTGACTTTTGACATCACTGCTATGATCACATAGAAACAACCGATTTGCCAATATAAAGATTGGGTGACATAACCGCAGTTGATCACACAAGTGCCCACGCGGGCCCCTCGCGCCGTACACCATGGCAATTTTTTCGCCAACGTGAACAAACATGACGCTTGTTTTGACCCATTATATCATCAGAAACTGACTAAAATAGTGTATCCCGATCAAGGCACTTGTTTTGACCCATTATATCATCAGAAACTGACTGAAATAGTTCATACGGGTCAAGGCACTAGTTTTGACCCATTATATCATCAGAAAGTGTGCGAGACGAGACATGTGGTCAGCGCAACCATGGTGTACGACATGCCCCCGGGCACTTTTTCCTAGTTAACTGCTAGATTTACAAGAATTCCCTTTTATAAGGTTATGCGATCCACGTTATCAAGAAAAGTATTGATGTTGCGCACATTGTGGTTCTTATACAACCGTGAGAAAAGCAAAACGGATGTTTGTGATTAATTCACACATACTGTAGTTTGTCGTGAGATATCCCACTTTACTGAGCTACAAGTGCCGTACGCACGAGGTCATTCCCGCTGATAGTTTTGCCAACGACTAACGACTGACAAAAGGAACACGTCGAAAATATATTTTTAGTCTTTGTATTGCAATGAAAAAAGCGGGCTGTCTGCGAGAGCCTGGGGGCAAGGGCGAACTTCGTGCCATAACTAAGAAAACGGGTGTTTGTGATCAATTCGTAATTTATGGGGAGATATATCATTAGGTAGCACACGTTTGGTCTCACCCCAGCCTTGTTATTACTGACTATGTAGGTACGTAAATTGCAATTTTAGCAGAACATTTGAAAACTACAAAAAACTCCGGTTGTGCTCGAAATGCGCAATTTGTTCGCATCGATCGATAGATTGGTGATCGTTATGATGGCGTTAAATTTGGTGATTGTTGACGGTGCCGTTTTACATCTCGGGAAAGGTCCGTGAATATTATCGCGTAAATGCTTCAAACACGAAAATTCAACAATACAATAACTGCTGTGTAAACTTATGATTTTCAGCCAACAACTCTTGTCAATGCAACTGTCACAAATGGTCGTGGATCAGAGGCATCAAGTCGTATCCAATCGGGTGTAAGGGTGCAGCGCCGATGTGTCTCAGCCTTTTACCACCCAAACCCTTTCATTGTCAACGTAAATCGAATTAGAATAAATTAGAAGTTAATGTGCTTTTGTGCGATCAAAAGCATCATTTGGTCCAATCAAGTGATCTGATGTGACATTTGATGTTCAGAGTGTTTGAGTGAAGGTTTTTTTTATCAAAATGCTATAAAAACTGCCTAATTGATAAAAAAATGTGGTCGAATGAAAGGAATGAAAGGAACGTTCAATGTGAGTAATGTGCACCACGACTTTCCGAATAAGCTTGACACTTGAAATCAGCACTCGACATTAGCTCACGCACTGTTGTGTTAGCGCTGACCTGAGAAAGTATAACGCGTGTCAATACGTTTTGTACCTTTCGGATTGGCTAGTCCGGCCGATTATGAACAGTAGTAAGAAACAAGGGGCAGAACTAACAACAACAAGGCATAAACAGGGCAGCTGTTTCAATTAGCTAAGATTGGTTTAGGTTTCTCTCTCTTCTATGGCTAAGTTCAGTTTCAGGCAGGTTGGCTGAGGGGGGATAGGCGGAATGGCTTATAAGATTCCATAAAGTTCAATCTGGTTTCGGTTTCTGTTGACACAAGTATTCCTCCGCTGCCTAATAAAAGAGATACAGACGGGACGTCTCCTGCTGAACGACGATGATGGAATAAAGTACCGATATTTTTCCGATCAAAAACCGAAAAGATACACACGGAAAAATAAATGGAAAAGTATTCGGGTCTCGGAAAAAAACGGTTTTTTTCGAAAAAAACCCGGTTTTTTTTCCGCCTGCCAGTATACAGTGGTGTTGGTGTCGTTCAAATTTCAAATTTTATCTGTAAGCTCACGCAAAGACCTTCAGGAGATCCGGCAAACACCTAAAAAAAGAGACATATCAGTAAATAGCACACAAAATTATAATCATGAATGATCAAACGACAAAACGTGCCGGAGAGATTCAAAAACAACAAACAACACAGCAACGGCAGGCGATAAATCGTTGGGGGGGAAGCAGTGTAGTTCCTGGGGGAGGGGGGTCCCCCTCGGGTACGTCTGTTCCCCCTCCATGGTACGCCTGCCCCACTGTTCCCCCTCCGGGTACGTCTGCTCCCCCAATTTTTACCTAAAATAGGCAAATTTTGGCCTAAAATAGGCATTTTTAGGCATAAAATGAGTGATTTTTAGGTCAATGTCAAAAATCGCCAAAATACCCTTTTTATTGAGATTTTTTCCTAAAAGGGGCAAAAATGAGCCAAATTTTCGACCTCAAAAAATGACTTTTCTCCAAATTTGGGTCCTCCCCCCTTCCCCCCAGGTGGGTACGTCTGTTCCCCTCCGAAAAAAGGGGGGTACCGACCGCCTGTTCCCCCTTCCGGACCAGGAACTACACTGGGGGGAAGGGAAGGGGGGTTACCCCCCTAGTATCCGGTATCCGGTTCTTGATTTTTTTCACCCAGGGGTATCCGGTATCCTGACTCTTTGTCCAGGGGTATCCTCTACCCTAAAATTTTTCCGAAAACAGTAAAAATGGCCCATTTTCACCTCCAAACAGTGTAGTTCCTGGTGGGGGGAGGGGGGTCCCCCCTCGGGTACGTCTGTTCCCCCTCCATGGTACGCCTGCCCCACTGTTCCCCCTCCGGGTACGTCTGCTCCCCCAATTTTTACCTAAAATAGGCAAATTTTGGCCTAAAATAGGCATTTTTAGGCATAAAATGAGTGATTTTTAGGTCAATATCGTCAAAAATCGCCAAAATACCCTTTTTATTGAGATTTTTTCCTAAAAGGGGCCAAAATGAGCCAAATTTTCGACCTCAAAAAATGACTTTTCTCCAAATTTGGGTCCTCCCCCCCTTCCGGGTCCCTCCCCCCAGTGTGGTGGCAGGCCAATCGACCCAAGATACCCTAGGGGGGGGGAAGGTTTCGGACTTACTCGAGATACCCCCCAGAGGCTACCCAAGATACCCCTATGGTCCGTCAAAAGGCGAAAAAAGGCCGTTTTTTGCATGCAATTTTACTGCAAAATCGACCTAAAAAGGGGTATTTTTTGACATTTTTGCCGAAATTTGGCCTAAAATGACCATTTTTGGGTGTTTGCGCGCGGAGCGCGCGATTTTTGGGGGTCTCGAGGTCGAAAAACACCTATTTTTGCCTTTGAAAACCATAAATCTACTTACTCGAGATACCCTTTGGGGTCGGCTCGAGATAGATACCCTTCCCCCCCCATCCCCCCCTAAGGGTTGACTCGAGATAGATACCCCTTAGGGGGGGGGGGAATCCCCCCCCAGCCACTACAGTGCTCCCCCTTCCCCCCCCAGGTGGGTACGTCTGTTCCCCCTCCGAAAAAAGGGGGGTACCGCCTGTTCCCCCTCCTCCGGACCAGGAACTACACTGCCTCCAAAATGCTCAAAATCGCTTGCTGGCGCAAGCATAACCCCCAAAATGACCATTTTTTGCGCTTTCAACACCGATTTTGCTCGATTTGCCTCTTAAAAATTGACCTTTTTTGAACAACCCCCTGGGTATCCGAGATTTTTTATTTTAGGGAGCAACCCCCCTGGTATCCGAGATTTTTCATTTTGGGTATCCGGTATCCAAAAATTTTGAATTTTGGGTATCCGGTATCCTGACTTTTTGATTTCCCAACGACACCACTGCTCAATACCCAATACCAGCTGAGCAGACCCACCCAAGACCCAATACCCAATACCAGGCGTGACACCAGTGATGTGGTTGGGGGGTATGGGGGGTATTACCCCCAACTGCTAGGTAGCTTTCTTGCTCCGAAACCCATACCCCCCAAACTGGCTAGCTAGCTTTCTTGCTCCGGTCATCAAGTAAGAAAAGTGTTTATTTTAGTGCCAAAATGACCATTTTATGGGACAAAATGGTCAAATTCGTTCAAATTTTCTCACACGTGCACAAAAATACGCATTTTAAGGCTTATTTTAGCATAATTTAGACCAAATTTTATACTCCTGTTTTTGACTTCTGGACCAATAGCCCCCCCAAATCGGGGTACCCGGCTAGCTAGCTAGCTTTCTTGTGCCGGACCCCTCCACTAGCTAGCTTTCTTGCTCGGACCAACTACATCACTGCGTGACACTGACACCCAATACCCAATACCTGACCCAATTCCAAAGTTGAAGATTATCTGGGAAAATTTTGACTTTTTGGTCGTTTAAAATGATGATGAAAGCGCTTTTCTATCATGGCGCAAGCATAACTGTGAAAATAACCATTTTTTGCGCTTCGAACACCGATTTTGCTCAATTTTTCTCTAAAAAATTGCCCTTTTTTGAACAACCCACCCCCTAGGTATCCGAGATTTTATTTTAGGGGGCAACCCCATGGTACCCGAGATTTTTTATTTTGGGTATCCACTGTATCCAAAAATTTTGGATTTTGTGTATCTGGTATCCTGACTTTTTGTTTTCCCAACGACACCACTGATACGGTATATTGTGGGAAGTCCTTGCATAATGCAAAGGAGTGTCCGAACTTTAAGATCGGGCAGGGCCGGAGATTGGAGATCTGGTGGATCGGGCCGGCATGGTATGAATCAGTGTAGTGGCAGGCAGATGGTTGCAAGGTACCCTTGGGGGGGGGGGGAATGGATCCAGATGGTTGCAAGGTACCCCCCTACCCAGCCTCCAGAAGGTTGCAAGGTACCCCTGGGGTCCGAAAAAAGGGTGTTTTTTGCATGCTTTTTTCTGCAAAATTGGCCGAAAAAATGGTACTTTTTTGCATTTTGGCCGAAAATTTGCCCAAAATAGCTATTATATGTAGGTTTGCGCGCGGAGCGCGCGATTTTTGGGGTTTTGAGGTTTTTTTGCCACCCATTTTTGCCTATAAAAACCATAAATTTATGGTTGCAAGGTTCCCTCCGGGGTGGTTGCAAGCAGTGGTGTCGTTGGGGGGGGGTTACCCCCCCCTGGTATGGGGTATGGGAAATCGGCCGGGGGTATGGGGTATGGGAAATTTTTCACTTTTGGAACAAGCACCCCTAAGAAATGACTTTTTGACCCCGAGAAGTACCAAAATTGGCCATTTTTCGTCCAAAAATGTCAAAAATCGCTTGCTACCGCAAGAAAACTCTGTTTTAAGCACTTTTTAGACCAATTTTGGCACTTTTAGAAGATTTTTGGGGTCATTTTTTTCAAAACCCCCACCCTCGGGTATGGGAAATTTTTGAGTTTTTGGAAAACCCCCCCTGGTATGGGAAATTTTTGATTTTTGGGGGTATGTATGGGAAATTTCCCGAAAATTGGGCTGGGTAATGGAAAATTTCGATTTCTCAACGACACCACTGGTTGCAAGGTACCTACCCTTCCCCCCCATCCCCCCAAGGGGTGGTTGCAAGGTACCTATACACAGGTGGAAAAAATCGGGGCGGGTAGGGGGTAGTGTACCTGGGATTTTTTTGGGGGGAATCCGGTTTGGGGGGGAGGGGGGAAGATTTTTCGGGGCGGGTAGGGTACAAGACAAGTTTTTTCAGGTGCCTGTTTTTATGTACTAAAAAGTACATATATCGCGCGCAGCGCGAGAGATTTTTTGCACTTTTTAGGGTTTTCGGTCGAAATTTGGGCATTTTTGACCGAAAAATGGGCATTTTGGGGGTAAAGATCGGGGCGGGTAGGGGGTAGGGTAGGGTACCCCCCCCAGCCACAGCACTGATATAGGTTGACCAAAACGCACAAAAATAGTGTTTTTGCGCGATTTCAGAAACTGACCTCGCGACTTTCCAAATTTTGTTCCTGGGAAATTTTCCAGTGCCCGGAAAAGTATCCGTTCGTTATTTTATGCCTCTGAAAAAGCGGTTATTTTAAATAAAACGTTTTTTTTTCAAAAATATAATTTACTTACCCACGGGGCTGCGCACTATAACCAAGTCTGAATCGAAGCCTGAGCCAAGAGTTGAATCAAGGAGAAATCCAGAGTTGGGTTCCCTTCATGTGAATTCTATCTCCCATTTTGCGACCTCTGGATCTGGCTGGGGTGGGATCTATGATGCGCGTGTGATAAAGCAGCGCACGACGTCTGCTGTGCTGTGTTTGTGTGCCGATCTGTTTTGTGTGCTGTGGCACACGAAAGCACTGCTGCCGTTCACAAATTTTACATCAGTTGTTGTCAGACCATGTAACCACAATAACAATAATAACAAAGCAGCCGCATGTCGTTTCAGAAGTTCATTGCAACAATCTACCCAAGCACAAGCAACGTGGTGGAGACATTGGCTGTTGACATCTACACATTGGCTTGTTGTCTGTTGTGATTGGCTGGTTCTGGTTGGTACAACACAATGAGCTCAGCCGAAGCGCGTCAACAGTTGTGCAAGTAAGTCGGTGTTTGGTGACAACGTCACTTGGTGACTGTGAGATGATGAAAATGAGACATCACTGAACGTGGAGTGGACGGAGCAGCAGGTCATGACCGAGATCTGAGACTGCCTCTGCTTGACTGACACGTACGTATCCCTGGACCTCAGCGTAGTTCCTGGTCTGGCCGGCGGGGAAATTAGCGCAGGGGAAATCAGGGGAGAAGACCCAAATTCAGGAAAAGTCATTATTTGAGGTAGAAAATTTGACCTATTTCTGCCGCTTTTTGGACAAAGAGGTATTTTGGCGACTTTTGACAACACTTACCTGAAATTCACCGACCCTAGGTCTAAAATGCCAATTTTTCGCAAAAATTGGAGATATTAGTGCATAGTGCACCCGGAGCCCGAGGTAACTGCCGGACGAAAAAAACCGTTTTTCTCTTCACGAAATCCTAAAAACCGGGCCGGGCCCATGTGGGACGTGAAAAAAACGAAAAAAGCTTCCTCAGGGAAACATCGGTCTTTTTTACGAGAAATTTTTCCAAAAATTTTCCAATTTTTGACAGAAGTTGGAAAAAATTTCCATCTGGACACTTTGATCAAGCGTGGACGATGTCAGTGTGGCTTGTTCCAGCTATTTTAGTCACAATGAGCATTGGAAACACCCACAGATTCGACTGTAGTGTCTGGTCTAACACTACTAGCCTAAAACATTATTTGGGGGCTTCCCCTACCTTTATCCACTACGGTTCTTTGTCTTTTTTTCGTTTTTTTACGAAATATAAAAACAGTTTTTCAGCCAGCCAGTGTACCCGATGAGGGGAAATTAGTGTACAGAGTTCGGTCGGTCGGAAATAAACGGAATTAAATTCGTTTTTGTCCTTTCGTTTCCTAGGAAAATCGGAATGAAAAAAGGAAAAAACGATCAATTAAGAAAAAATATCAATTTCCATGGAGATCCAAAAAATGGAGCATTTTTAATTGCAGATATTACGCGAACGGCGTGTGTCGCTATGGCAGCCAATGCATGTTTTCACATGACCGCACCTCTGGATCGGCTAATCGAACCTGTTCATATTATCTCGAGGGCAGGTGTATGTTTGGCGATACGTGCAGGTAATTGATGATGTTTCAGCCTTGGCGACCAGTTTAGTTTTACAACAATGTGATTTTCGGCGCGCGGACGCTGTATCCTGTCCGTGGTTGGGAGGTTGTCAATTTTTGTTTGGGCTGTGTTACGGGACCAAGCGAATGAGCGGAAAACAACCGGAGCGTTCCCTCAGCGTGCGCAAGATACTTTTGGCGTGTTTTTAATGAAATCAGTGCTGCAATTTCATCGCAAGCTACGGCTTTGAATAAAACAAAATCTGCCAAGTTCCACTTCCGTCCCAAGATGTCGCGTTCGACAAGAATTGAAATTGAATTGCGTTCATCTGTTTTTGTCAGATACGATCACGTTCGTCCGCGTAATCGTGCTAATCGAAACCAACAACGAAACAATGCCAATGGTGGTGGTGGGCAAGCATCTTCCTCCACTCCTGCGTTGACGTGTCCTGCCCCATCGGCAGCCGCTGCGGCGGCGACAGCAGATAACCGAAACACAACGAACTCAAGAGGAGGTCGTGGCCGAATTTCGGAAGGTTTGTTGCGTTTGTCACTTTACAAAATACAGTGCAATTGTGTTCGCATCAAAAGATTGATGGGCTAGATGCAAATTGCACCTGGAACTTTTCGTCCCGGAAATTTGCCTTATGTTTGAATATTTTGTTTCTGTAACTCTACTTTGAACGTTTTATTTCACTAAAAATTTTCCCAAAAAAGTTTTCGACCTCAAAATAATAAAACAACACCACAAATATGGACAGGACGCAACAATGCGATCCGACCAAATGCAGGTGGAAGTGCCGCAGTCTCCTCTACATCTCGGCTTCGAGCCGATGCTCCCGAATTTGTGCCCAATTCCGCCATTTCACTTGTCGCTCAGAGTTCAACAAACACAAATGCCACAAACAGAGGTATATCGTATTGTATCGTGGATTATATCTTGTAAACAAACAGTGATTTTTATTATCTTTTCAGATGAATCTAATGAACCACAATCGTCAGCCGAGAAGCTCGCAACCGTAAACCCGGATGGAAGCGTCAAATATAATATCGGTAGGTGATTTTATCGTGACAATTTTCATCCAACTTTCTACTGGACAAAAAAACAGATCCGATCCTCTTCAGTTTGTCCATGCAACATCAACGGTAATTGTTGGTACGGCGAGGCACAATGTCAGTACATACACGGCAAACCGTGTGACGTGTGCAATAAACCAGTGCTGCATCCGACAGATCACGCGACAAATAAAGAACACATGAAGGTTAGCTTTAGATATGTCCAATTTTATTAAAAAGATTTACAATTTATGTAGTGACTTCTGTAGTGACTTCTCCTTTATAGTTTTAGTTTTTAGTTTTAGCCTGGCCACTCTATGGTGGGTGAGCATTCGGGGACTGTATGTCCAGATGATGTCACTATGAGGAGGGTAGACTGTACCAGTTATTCAGGAATGTCTGCGAGAATTGGAGAAGGACATGGAGAACGCGTTTCTGGCCGCCACCACTGAACAAGCGCTCGCTGCGTCCAAAGAGAAACAATGCGGCATTTGCATGGAGGTATAATTATTTGTGTGTGGATAGTTTTTGCTGATTCTTTCAAAAATTAGCTGAAATGTTTAGATTGTGATGGAAAAGAAAGAAGAGTCATCGCGTCGTTTCGGCATCCTGCCCGAATGTCGACATGTGTTCTGCCTGGAATGCATCAGAAAGTGGCGCACGTCACGCTCATTTGAGACCGATATCATTCGGTGAGTGCCATTTAGTGAAGCGAAACTGCTTTTGTTTCATTGATCGGTGTGCTGTTTTATGGCTGGACCAGCAATTTCTACAGTCACAAAATATTGTGCAAAATTTCATAAAATTCCACAAAGTCGGAATAGACAAACTTTGCAGCGCGTGCCCGGAATGCCGAGTGAAGTCGGACTTTGTGGTTCCATCCGTTGTGTGGTTGGATGAACAAAAAGACAAAATGTATCTGGTCGAACAATACAAGGCTCAGTGCAGGCAGAAACATTGTACGAACTGATTACAATTGATTCTGTTTCTTTTGTAGTTTTATTCAAGCCGACCTTTTTGACATCTCGGCAACTTAACTTCAGGTAAATATTTCAAGCGCGGTCAGACTGATGCGGAATGCCCGTTTGGCAACCAGTGCTTCTATCGGCACGAGAAGCCGGACGGAACGGTCGTCAAAGGTTATGATTTGTTATGTTATATTTGTTATTATGTTAGTTTCATTATCGCTTTTTGTTTTTCAATTACGTTTTTGCCAGGCGACAGTCCACGCACGGTGCGTCGTCGCATGCAAGAACGCGAACGTGCCACTGGCAGACGCATAGGTCGACGGCGACGGTCGTACGTCATGTGGGATTTTCTCACGGTTAGGATTTGGCGGGGACATCGCATTGCAAAAGTCGTTATCAAACTTGTTGTTCTTGTCAGTTGTGTACCAGTAATGAATGTGACCTGTATGAGATTTGGGTATCTGTGAGTCGTCGTGGTGTCACTAATTTGACCAGTGTGAAGGTTGACCAATGTGTAAACAGGCAATAATGCATGACATTCATACAGGTGGACGACGACTACGAGGATCTCAGCACCGACGAATCGGATGACGACAGTGATTATGATTTCCGTCAATCGATCGATGATTTGATTGATGCATTGGAATGGGATGAATTGGGTGGGTGATTGGAATCGGGATGGAATTGACGTATAAGGAAATTTTAGTGTAGTTTTTGGTGATTGATTTTGTATTGGCGATAAATCTGCGATTTGGTGACGTAATTGGTGAAGTGCAACCGCTAATTCCGCCCAGGCCCGCATACTTTAGCTGCAGCCAGTGATGTAGTTGGTCCGAGCAAGAAAGCTAGCCAGCTGGAGGGGTCCGCCGCAAGAAAGCTAGCTAGCTGGCCGGATACCCCGATTTGGGGATATTGGCCCAGAAGTAAAAAACAAAGGTATAAAAGTTGGTCGAAATTATGCTAAAATAACCCTCAAAATGCGCATTTCTGTGCATGTGAGAGAAAACTTGAGTGAATTTGACCAGTTTGGCCCATGAAATCGTCATTTTGACACTAAAATCAGCACTTTTTTGACTTGATAACCGGAGCAAGAAAGCTAGCTAGCCAGTTTGGCGGGTATGGGTTCGGGAGCAAGAAAGCTACCTAGCAGTTGGGTATTACCCCATATAGTAAATTTCCAAATTCGCTGCCGCATAGTAAAATACGCCCTATAGTTAATGTCAAGTTATAAACCCGAACGCTAACAACGTGCGGTTCTGAAACATTGCGCGCAGCTGTCTGGCTGGCTGGCAAGCTGCGTGTGGGCTGGTTGTCCGAATGTTTCACAAGGTGATTTTCGGGTTTAGAACCTGACATTAACTATGGGGCGTACTTTACTGTGCGGCACCGAATTTGGAAATTTACTATACGCCCAACTACTTCGCTGGCTGCAGCTGTTCTCAGCCAGGTTTTGAGGAGATTTTCTCCTGGTCGCAATTAATGCACCAGCAAATCTCGAAATCTTTATCTAACTCCAATCCAGAAGATAGCCAAGGCCCGGATTGAACACCGTATTTGATGCGCCAAACTGCGTGTTTCATGCATTTCGTCACTTTCCTTTCAGCCTCGGGTGCGCTGCTGGACATCGACGAAATTCCGGTGATGCGATTGCAGAATATCGATTGGGATGTGGCGTTGTCGACCATCGACCAGTTGACACAATCGTTGAATAGGGGCACCGCCGGACTGGGACGGACCACAAGGTGAGTATAACATTGGGCGTGTTCTTTCGTGTACAGTAGCAGTTGGCAATGGCAAGGTTGTATGCAAACGCACAAGTACAACCACAGCCTTTGATTCAGTACCGCCGCCGCAGCGAGTAGCAGCAACAGCAACGCCAGCAATCGGAACAGCAACACGTCCAATAACAACAATGAAACATCATCCACTGCCACTGGCAACAGTGCGGCGACACGCGCGAGAGGGACACGAAGGGGCGATGGACTGATGAGGGGCATAATGGGTGCTGCTAATTGGGTGCGTTATGTAACTTTGTTTGGCTTTTTGGCTTTGTCCTTTTCCCTGTTGTTTATATTTTGCAACGTTTTTGCATTTTAGTTTCATCGTGAACAACGCCTAGCGCCGTTTGGTCGTGGCCTGTCAAATGCACGAGCGTTCAATCGATGGCCAAATAGAGGTATTGAATAGTAACTGGGCTTGTGTTTTGTGCGAGTTGGGCTGTGGGTTTTTTGGTTGCCTCTTTCGACCTGTTTTCACAGACCGCCTGTGCGTCGGTTCGTCACCAATGCGGATGCATCATTTGATTATTTTTCCGAAAAAAAAAACAAAAAATCGTTTTTCCGAAGCCCGGAAAATGCTTTCTTTACTTTTCCTGAATTTTTTCCAATTCGGAACGTTTGTGCCATGCGATATTCAGCATGAACCAAGCATTCAATTCAACAGGCGGTCGTGGAGCAATTGGCAATCGTGGTGCATCGAATCATGATCGTAACAACATTGATTCCTCATCATCTAGCGCCAGCACCACACCCATACATCGAATGAATCGATCTTGGAATGAGGTATGAGTGTTCAGTGGTCACTAAAGAATGCCGTAGTATGTTTTGGTGGACGCGGACGTTTGAATGAGCGGATGGAGACGCAGTTTGGCAATTTTCGTTTCAGTTGGTACAGTTGGCGCATTTATTTTGACCACCGGAAAGGTTTTCCCCCGGAACGATAAGCCTACCTAATTAGCAATTTTTACGCTGATCGAAACAACTCAAAATAGATAAATATTTAAAACTTGACGAAATTCTCACGAGCCTTACCACCGATCGCGGATGCAGTGTGTCGGTCCGCCTAAAGTTGATATGGCCCACACACACAACTATTTCCGTCACTACGTACCACTTGATTGATTTGCATCGTTGATTGCTGCAGTCATATCCTCGTTCGGCCACTGCCACCTCATCAGCGATGCAACGCAGTCCGTTCCGAGCACTGGGCACAACTGCAGCCACACGACGCGGCGGTCAACCACCGGCTGCGAATGCTAATCGATATGGTTGGGTTTGGGCTTTTTTGGTAACGCTCGGCTCTCACTTGAAATTCTTTATTGGGTCGGTCGACTCTTTCACTCAGTGAATGGCTATGCAAGGTATGCGATTAATGAGAACGATATTACCACACATTCATTGGATGCTTTTATAGTGAAGAAGACTATTCGAAGACGGTCCATCCGCTGCGGAGAAAGCTGCCAGTGTTTTGGTTATTCGAGTTCGGATTTAGTAGTAGCAATGGCCACAACCAGTGCGAACCTGCTGTAGCCCTTTCTAGAGTCACGCCACGTGGGCATCTGGTGCTGCATTAGCATTGACAATGTCCGGCAGTCCGGGTGAACCCCCACCCGTCTGGGCAAACAAGTAGAAGTGGCAAACAAGAACACTGCGAGCTGTTAAATTTTCATTGAAAAGAATCCTGATTGTCAGGTCTGCCATCCACGCGGGCATCGAGCTCATCCTCCTCACATAATGGCTGGATCGGCGGCCGTGGTGCGAGTGCATCTTCAGTGGCCGTTGGTGGTGGTCTGTCTCTATCAGGTGCATCGCGCCGTCGAGGCGGTGTCCTGGATGCGTTCGGGGCGCCTACAAGGTCGTTGACTAGTCGACGCAATTATTCGCTCTCTGGCAGTGACCAGGATTGGGAGGATATATTTTAGTTAATGTTCGTTGTTGGATGATAGTGGAACGTGTTGGAAGTATCGGTAGTGAAAAATGCCCTTTTTAAACTGTTTCTTATGGTATCAAAGTTGATGGTTGCGATAGGACCAGTCGTGGCTTGGTCACATGACATTTTGTCTATTGGCATAAATTTTGAGGTAACTCCACTCCACACAGAAAACTGACGGCTGACTCGATTACCAAGTTTGATACCGTTTGCCAGCGTTAATTTCATTGTCGTGGCTCCACGTGGAGTTACCAGTCGTTGTGAGTTGTACCAGTAAATCTATTTATCGGCCTATGTAGTGCGTATTAGTTTCAGCTGTTGGTGAGTCATTAGAGCGGGTGTGATCGGAATTAGTTTGCAACATGTTTAATGGTAAGAAACCTTCGCGTCGCGATTAGGACCCAAGTCGCGATCTGGGATATTCGTCCCTTCCGAGTGTTAGTCACCGTATTCATGTTTTTTGTTTATTTAACCGCTCCCCGTCTTCGAGTTGCCATGAACTTACGTGCTTTTTTGCAAAATGTCCAAGCTTTTTTTCAAATTTTCAAATGCACCAATGGATTACGTTTTTTCGTAATTGTTGTATCGGTCTTTTGAGGTTTCATTGTAGTATTTCGCGTTTACGAATGTTCGTCTTCTTTCATTTTCTTACCGCACTGGTCTCAAATGTTGCGTGATTTTTGTGTACTTGTGCGCTTTGACACGTTGTTGCCCATCGCCAACATTAACACATATTACTACTGATTTGTAGTTGGTTTATTTCAGAATTTTGAATCTATTCGCTGCCCATTTTTCATCGAAATAATGTGTACCTTCTTCTTTTGCATACTTCTTTTTCCAATACCGTTTTAGTGGTCCACATTTATCCCAGGCAGTGTTGTGTGATTTGCTTTGCATTCTTGCATGAATATTGTTTACTTCGCTGGTTGCACCGAATTTTGCATAAAATATTCGAGTTTTAGTTCTGCTATTCCTGATGTTGCTATTTGCAAAAATCCGGTTGTTTGTTGACTTTGAACAAAATGCAGTTTATTGATAAGTGGCTGCATTATCGTTTGTAAAGTATGGAAATTCTGTCTTCAAATTATTTCTCACCAAAGCCGTTTTAGGTTGACTGATTTGTGGTCGAATTACCGGATGCCGGCAGCAGCGGTTATGGAGTACCGGGAGGCTGAAACCGACACGAATGAACTGGCGCGAGATCTGGTCAGTTGGTTTTGGCAAATTGTGTCAGTTTATGAGGCAAATATCGAACACGGTGATCGGGTCCGGTCGGCATTGGTCATCTGACTTTTTTGTATTTGAGACCACGTGCTAGATTGTAGAATCTAATTTTTGACCAGCTTGATCTCGATCAAATCGGTGCGAGACAGCACACCGGTCAAAGTCCGGGGCGTTAGTAAACATGCAAATAATCCGGACACAAAAATCACGTCAGTTCCGATCACCAAGTATGATGCGTTCCCCAACATTTGTTGTTGCGCATCAGGTGGAACACATGCGTCTGCACACGAACGTGTCGTGGCCGTCGGCCCAATCTGCAGTCGACGGCATCGTGTCGATGATTATGGACAAACTTAGGTTGCATCAACAACTGCAGCCACTCGCGCATGCATTGGCCGGGGTTGGTCGATACTTGTGTTTTACAGGGCAACGAACCCGGCCCATTTTATGGGGCTGTGTCAGCTCTGGTGATCGAATTATGTTTCGAATTCTGAGTTACTGAACATTTTGAGAGGTGCGATTGGTTGCGGTTTCAGCAAGCGCGAACGCTGTGTGCCAGTCTAAATTGATCGTAAATCGAGAAATACCCTCTATACAAAACAACAGTCAAGTGGCCATGTCCAATCCAATACACCACCAAATTTGACGTTGACAACTAGTTGTACATTATATTCTAGTTATGATGATTGTGGCCACAAAATGATTATGCTTAACATGATCGTGATTCAAGGATGTGCTTGACGTGCACAAAGGCAGCGACGCGCAACGCATCCATCGATGTCTGCACCAGCTGAGTCAGCACAAGGACGATGCGCAACAACGAAGTTGGAGTTTGTATGAGGATCAACAGACAATCATTGATGTGCTCGATGAACTGACTGGCGTACTCGTTCGTTACTGCACTCGCACTTGAGCGCATTTTAACTTGTCGACGTATCAAACTTGCCGGTCTTGCCTTGGTCAGGTGACTCTGTATGAAAAATAGGAATTTGCAATTGATGATTTGGTTGACCAGCTTATTGGCTGTTTGCGGACAGTTAGTGGAGCCCTACATTTGTTGTTCGTCCTTCATGCAGAAAATCACATGACCAAGTGACGACCAGACTGACCGATGAACAAGTTTGATCCCAATGCAAGAGCAGCGAGTTTTGTCCGTTTCGGCCTGTGCTCACAGACGCGCGAGGTTGCAGACCTCGGCTCCGCGATCAGTCATAAGTTGAATCTGTGTTCTTATGATCGAGTGTTTTGAATTTTATTATTCGTGCTCTTTGGAGCAATAACAAAAAATTAGTCGTGATACCAATGAGGCATGATGTCCTGTTTGTTACAGACCTTATCCGATAGGCGGGTGCCGGTGCACGTTTTCGCCGAAGACCAGTACTCTCGATTATTTGACCTCGTCCTGTTCTTTCAGATGGTTCGTGATAATTTGTTGTTTTTTCATTCGTTAATTGATATTGATTGTTTTCCTTTTGTATTGCTTTATCGCAATTTATTTGCAGGAGACTCGTCTAGTCATCCGAGAACATATGTTATCCACATTCCTTCAAATCGCCAGAGTTCACCCTCTGTTCGTTGGGGTACTACTCCCGACTGTGCTTCCATTAGAATTAGTAAAATTCATTACGGCCGAAAAATTTGCTGGTTGGTTTTTGTGGTCACTTTAGAATTGATTGATAAGGAACAGGATAAAATTGTGTGAGAATTTTAACTTAACTGAAACCTAATCTTTTTCCTGCAGAATCGCCCGCCATGCGCCATGCGTTGGACCTTCTCGTCTTTCTGTGTGCCACTGCTGAACAGCTGCCATATTCACATTACGGTTGGTAGGTCGTGGTAGCACCGGGGAATTGTTGGCCAGATAATAGCAATACGTTGATTAAAACTTGTACAGTGTCGTGGTCTTTTTGACGCAGATGCGCAAAAAAGCGATAAAGTTACGCACAAATTAGGTGGCAGGGATATTTAGGCCATTTGTTTGCATTCCGGTGACCCAATGCACCACTGACCTGTGAAAACGAGTCGAAACGTACTAAAAAGACGCTGCACAATTCAATAATATTACAGAAGTATTCTCGCGTGATTTCCTATCGCTGGTGTTGCACCAGATCGAGGCCGAATCGTGGTGTGTGGATGTATGCACCCGGGTACTGCTTGCATTCAATCTGCACCAATCCGCCGATAGTGACACTGGCAGTGCACTGGTCACATTGTTGGACGCTGATGGGACGTCGTCGACACATTTTGTTGAACAATTGTTGTTGTTGGTGAATAGGGATGGTTGGTGTGGCTGATGTTGTCTGTTGATCACATGTAAGTTAATCGTACTTTCGTACGTAGTGACGAGACCAATTTCGACTTACTCTAGCGAAGTTAGTAGCGTCAGTAAATCTCAACCCCAATATCTTTGGTTCGAAAAGCTGCGTGAGTAAAAAGAGTATCACGATGACATCGGTCGTTAGTAAAGCAAGCATGACGCACAACATTAACAGTTTTTTCCACTCTAATTTGTAATTCTTCAGATGACCCAGTGTGGCCGTACACACACAGTGCTGCGCCATACACTCACAGCGTGGTCAAGGCACTACAAGATGTGCTACAAGGCAGTGGTGCGCCTGATCAACTGTTTTACACCAACGATGTACATGTGCTGATTGACGTGTTGCTGAGAAAGTGTGATAATTTTACTCCTGGAAAGGTTGGCAGTTGTGATTTATTATTTCTGTACAAAAGTGAGTATCAAACTTGATCACTCAGGGCCAGTATTGCCTTGGTCACGTGACTATTTGTTCTTCCAGATTTGTTGAGTCATTGACCGGCGTTTGAGTTCTTTATCAGCAGTTGACTTCGAACATTGAAGAAGGTGACATCAGTAAACCTGAAAATATCCTTCAAACTGATGACTGTCCGAAGGTCTCATGACCAAAGTACTGTCGGACCGGGATGACCAAGTTTGATGCCGGCCAAAATCCAATTGAGCAGTAAGAGAGGACTTCGTTTTTGGCTTACTCTTACTCTTGACTGGATAAGGATAGCAAGTTTGGATAAGAACTGATGACAAATTTGGTTGTCAACTGCAATAATAATGCCAGGAGCGTCTGTCGTGTTTCCGTCTGCTGCATTTGGTCTCCCTCAAGCTGCCCGAACACAGCGAGTCGAGGTCACGTGACATTCAATTATGCGCGCGCGCGTGTTTGGAGAATTGCGAAACATCAACCGCTGATGAAATGGCGGTGTGCGAGACGATCGTTGGTTCGGTGGACACGCAACTGTGAGGCTGGCTGGACTGCTAAACATGGACTGGACAGTTTACCCTCTTCATAGTGACGCTTCTTGCGGCGGAGTTGTTTGAACGATGTTTTTGTCCCCAATTTGCCGTGAACTTCCTACTTATCACTACGATAGTGAATATTCTTTGACCGAAAATACCGTGTCCTGCAATATCATGTCACTGTGAAGAAGGTGGACTGCCATGTGACATAAAGCCGCCACCTGGGTAAACTTATCGGTTATGCTTGTTTGAACGTGATATTTTTGCCACTGATGACCCAACAAAGTATAATTTCAGTTGTATCTTTGACCTACTAGTGTGCGTGCACAAGTGATATTATTCGCTAGCTCTCTATGATGTTGTTGTGACGTAGTACCTATATCCGTCTGTGATTCATTCAGTCAAAAATAGTTGCGCCCGTTTGCTTATAATATCGCTACATATTGCCAGGTTTGTGTCATTTTTCCTGCAGTTTTACATTTTTGGGTATTTTATTTTAGGAAAGTAGTCGATTAAAGCAAATTATATCGAGAATGTATATGTGATTTGATGAAAGGCTCAGATTGATTTATTGGCCAGTTGTGATTGTATGAATCTCAAGTCGTTTTTTCTTTTCTCTCTACCGCTGAAGCCTGTTTGTTCCTGGCACTGTTCATAAGCTAGTCCTCTTGATAACTACTTCATCCTTCTATTTTCTGTATATAATCGTTTTTTACAACGGGCTCCGTATCGGAAGATAAAGAAATGCGCCTTTTTAGCCCACGGTGAAATTCATTGACGCCAAATGGGTTCATTGTTCCCAGAGCGCCTTGTGGTGCTCATATCTGACAACCAAATTCGACAGGGGTCTCAGTGACGTTAGTTCAAAAATGTATATTTCATCGGTTTCAGATGTCCGATTTGCCCGACTACACGTGGCCGTCGGGTGAATGTGTTGGTTATTGTGGTCGCATGCCTGTCGATGACCAGCCAGGCACATCGCTCAATTGGTCTGCGTGTCAGGTCGGTGACGGATTTGGATTTTGTCACTTTTTTACTTTTCCTGCTGCATGCTGTTATGTGCATTGTGCTGGCGTTTGGTGCCGCCGACCAAGTCATTTTGACGCTTGGTCGTTTCCTTGAGAATTTGTTGCTCGTCAAATTTGCTTGTTGCCCGAATATTTACGTGCCAAAAAACACGTGATTGGTGCCGAATGCTTCCGAAAAGCAACAAGTCCATACCAGCCCACATGCTGCGACGTTGCTGCCTATGATGAGAGTGCTCACACTTTCAACCCGATTCCCTCCTGTTCAGGCCTGTAATTGGGGCTACCGTCGTTCACCCATCAACGATTCGTGTGTGCCCTGTGATGACTCGTTGAGTGCGTATGACTGGCTGTACATCGGGTGTATGACGTTGATGCCGCTATTGCTCAATACTGTTGCTATACAATACAACATGACTCGGAAATGGTTAGATCTGTTTGGCAATTAACGAGCTTTGGCCAATAGATTGGGGTGGGGTCGAAAACCCCGAAAAAAAACCCCGAAAAAAAAACGCCGAAAAAAAAACCTCGAAAAATAAAAACCCCGAAAATAAAACCCCGAAAACGAAAAACCCCGAAAAAAAAACCCCGAAAACGAAAAACCCCGAAAAACATAAAATGTGTGGAAAACAATTCTTTTGGTTAGAGAAGGGTATTCATGTCGTTCGTGCACCAAAAAATGGGCACTGGTACAGTTCGGGCACAAGTTAGGTAATTCTCCTTTGTTCATGTCTTCCTGGCTGGCAGCCTAAGCCTAAGCCTAACCCTGAATGAAGGCCTATTCCGTTAAACTTTTGTGGATGTTGTCTTCATGTGGCCAGGTCTTCCTGGCTGGCAGCCTAAGCCTAAGCCTAACCCTGAAGGAAAGCCTGAGCAGTTAGGTTTTTGTGGAAGTTTTCTTCAAATGGACAGGTCTTCCTGGCTGGCAGCCTAAGCCTAAGCCTAACCCTGAAAGAAAGCCTGTGCAGCTGTACATTTGTGGATGTTTCCTTCATATGGACATGTCTTCCTGGCTGGTAGCCTAAGCCTAAGCCTATGAACAAGCCTAAGCCCAAGTCTAGGTTCAAGTCTGATCCGAAGCCAATTTATCAAGTGTAGGGGTGATGTTTCACTCGTGGGTCACGAGCGACATGAATACCCACCTCTAACAAGATTTTTTTTCATCCCTGACATCATTTATTTTTCGGGCTTTTTTCGGGGTTTTTCGTTTTCGGGGTTTTATTTTCGGGGTTTTTCATTTTCGGGGTTTTTTTTTCGGGGTTTTCCGTTTCGGGGTTTTTTTTCGGGGTTTTTTTTTCGGGGTTTTCGACGGCCACCATAGATTGTTTGGTATAAAACAGCAATCGGTTTGGTTTGGGATGACGTGGCGTGTGTGTGTGTTGATATCTCCTATCTCGAGATTTATGTCGCCACCAATTTTGACAAGCGTAAAATGGAAACAAATTCTTAAAATTAAATCTGTTGTGAATTTTGTGGAACATGTAGAGATCTCGAAGTATCCTTGTTGACTAAGATCATATGACCAAGAGCGGACCAGTCTGGAGCGCTCCGATGTCCACGTTTTGTACTGGTTCGAAATTATGTCCATGATTATAGCAGCTTGGTCTGAGTAACATGCGTCCGGTCCACGCACAACTCGTACAGTAATTGTTGGTGCACTTTTGTTTTTGCAGCTCAACGCGTCTGATGCTTGTGCAGCAAGTGTCAGTGCTGATCGAATGTTCATTCGCATTCACATGTACATATCTGTTGTTGTGTCCACGGGGCAGATGGAAACTGGTCGTCTGTCGCTCCAGACAACTCAGGTATATTGTGCGTTTGGTTGAATGTTTTATGCTGACTTTTTTAATATATTCCAGTAGGAATATCCAGAAAACGAAAAATATTACGTATTTGTATTTGTAGTGATTGGTACACAATGTTGTTCAACCCCCTCATCAACTACACCATAACGCTCTACTGTACGCAAGAGGCTGTGTGGCCGCTGTGAGTTCACACTTTGGTATTCTTGCTTTACTTTCGACTGAATTAGCAGCTTTTATGCTGATCAAATTCGTCATCCAACTATATAGCAAGATATAGTTCAAATAAGGATCCCATCAAATCGAATGCTTCCCATCAAGTTTGATACGGCACCATCTGTTTTTCAGTTTCACGCTGCCATTTATCTACTACGGGCTGTGCCTTGTGTTCCTGTCCATATTCCGTCCACTGCTGGTCACCTACTGTTGCGCCCCGCAACGTTGCAAACAACAACAAACACAACAACCGGCTGATGTTTCACCAAAGTCCAAGTCAAGACGACGAGATTCAACCGGGGCCAGCAAGGCGTTGTACGCGACCTTGTATTGCTATCCGTTGTTGGCTGTCATACATGCACTGTTTGCTGGGGTCATATATTACTGGTGAGTAGAGTGATAGCAATTTGAAGCGTTCATTCTGGTGAACAATATAGATTTTGAATAAAGGTCTGGGCACCTGAGCTTGGTGTTTGCGCCTGAACTTCAACTACTTTACACTAGACCTGACCAGCACATACAGAAACCGGTGCCGCCAAAAACGTAAATTTAAGCGCACGAACCTTTGCTTGAACAACTATTGTTTGTCAAGCTATGGCCGTCAGAAATTTTGAAAATTCGGTGCCATTTTGTATTACAAGCCAATTTCTAGCAAGCGGTCATATCACATCCATTCGATTGCAGTTTCCCATACGCCCTACTGCTCCTATCGCTGGTTGCCAACGCGTACAATCTGTGCTCCCAATACGACCACCAGAGCATCGTTGGTCTATTGACACAAACGTTCACCAATCCTCGTCAGTGTTTGATCATGTTGGGCAACGTGGCTGTGAATGCATTTAGTCTGCTGTCGATCGTGTTCGCATCAATCGATATCGATCAAGCAAGTGATCGCCAATCGATGTACATCGCAATCGCCCTCTCGCTCTTCACTGTGCCATTACCTTATCTGTTCTACGTATTCACCGTCCAATTGAGCAATCCCGCCAAGTATCAGAAGCTGAAGGGATCATAGCCGCAAATCAATGATATTGGCTGTTGATTGATTGGTATTACATTCGGTCACTGTCCGTCCGCCATGTGACAAGCTACAAGAATAACAACTGGTATCAAACATAGTGATCGGTCCGGCCCTGTCTGTCTTGATATGACTTTTCTTTGGCGGATGTATAGGCATTGATCACAGTAGATTCTAAATGCGTCAGAGCTATTCTCGGACAGCAAATAAACAATATTTTATGCTGATCGAATTCAGTGACATCGGTAAATCTCTTGTCATTGAATCAAGTATTTCATGTGACTCAGCAGGTTCGATCCGATCACTTAGCTTAATATTGATACCGACCAAGGTGCGACACAGGCGAGCTGTTTGTTAAGCGAAGTCACGTCAGTCCGAATGCATACCACACACGATGGTCCTGAAAGCCTATGCTGTCTGACCACCTTGTCAGTGAATCCTCTTTGTTGCTTGTCACATTTCCATACCACCGATGTGGACGATGTTATTGTTGGTCGTATGTGCCCATGTCGACGGGTATGTTCCGTAGCTCATTCCTAACGACAAAATCAGTCCTGTCGGAATCAACCAAGACAATCCTACTCAAATCGGTCAAACTATGCACTCAACTCACATAGGATTAAAGCTGGTGCAATTATATTGGGCTGCAGGCGGTTGTTGTTTGCACGTCTCTAACGTTTTGCGGTCCCATGGATAATCTGGTGCGTCCGCACTAAGATGACCTGGTACACTGCCCGACTGCGAAAGCAGCCCGAAACTGGCAACCACACAGCACATTGCTGTACAGTTCACACCACCCAATGCTGCCTGCTTTGGTTTGGAGATAAAAAGTCTGTAAATATTATATGTTCCCTTCACAATCAGTGATAAAGGTATCTAGCCCTGTTGTTGTTGGTCTGCCTGTCCATGTCAGAAGATCATTTTGCTGTTTGTCATGTTAAAAATATTGTTTGTTCAAGAGAGAAGAGCAAATATATAAATGTATTATAGAGTTGATTATCTGGACGTAACCTCTGTACTGTACTGTGCTTGTTGTACATTTCACATGATGTGACAACGTTCGCATAAAGATCATTATGGAAAAGTTGTGCCAATTTTATATATGTATTTTGCATGATGCTTCCCTGGCTCTACCATGTGAACCAGACACCCGACTACAATAACTTCTGGGTGTTGACTATCAATTTTACAATAAGTTATGTTTCCTCGTATCGTATCAGAAAGGTGAAAACCGGTTTTCTGTCCGTGTGCCTCCATGTTGATCTGCTGCTGTTCGTTCACTCTTCCTTGGTATGTTCAATCAACCCTGAATGAAAAGAGTGAAAAATTGCAGGTGTCTGATAATCGATTACGATGCTTCCCACAATCAATCGATTCAATCAAATATCGTCTTGGTTTGATTTCGGTGCTCTATCAACCCAGCTATTATTGATCGTCTTCTTTTTATCTACTTGCTGCCATGATCTAGCTGACGCGTCACTCGGTGACCGCAGCAAATTTTATGTGGTTGGTGCGGTTTTTTGTATGAATCGGGGGTGGGAGGGGAGCTGCTGTCAAGCCTGGCTTGCGGTCCGATGGGGCCTTGGTTTACCAGTTTCAACAACCGGCGTAGAAGTGAATCCACGGCAGAACACGTTTGGTCGCCGGTAAAAATTGTTTGCTGACAATATGAACAATAGTGTATTGCCTGCTGTGGGCACTGTTTCCGAACTCCTACTGTCCACAACTGCCCAAAGTGCACGAATGTTTCAGATCTGTCACCACAATTGTGTGCTATCAAACTGCAGTGATGTTGACGCGTTCAGAGCACGACAACCGTGGCCAGAAAGTGCACTTAGATGGTCGTGTGATGAGGAGTGCAGATATAAGTTAGTGGATTGTGGTCCCTGTTTCTGTACATTTTCGACCTAGTACTTTCGTAAGAATAGATAGCCTATCAGCGACCGTTGCGTCTTTTGTTTTCACGAGCGGATGGTGCACTTGGGCATCGTCAATCAATGCCATTGCACCAGATGGCCGTGTTCCTCCGAAAAGGTGAGAGCAGACCCTGGTGGAGACCCAAAAGATTGTATCAGTCGTCTTTATCTGAAATTCCCGCTTTTCTCTGATGTGTTCTTCCCAATTGCAGTTGTATGTGGTCAACCATCAACCACTATCGTCTCAATCGTTCACAATTAGTGCAGTTCCACGGCAAATGGCCGTTTCGACGTTGGCTCGGGATGCAGGTCGGGTTTTTCTATATTTTTCATGATATTGCTTGTTCAGGTCCTGCTTATCATTTCATCCACTGGTTTTTATTGTGCCTTTTTTGATTTGCAGGAGCCAGCCAGTGTCATATTCTCATTGCTCAATCTGGTTGCCTTCCATTATATGACTGTGATGCTGTTGAAGAACACACATTCAGATGCACCACTCAGACGTGTTTGGCTCGGATACAGGTACGTGCAGTGCACCTGCGCGCAATTTGTTTTCATGCCTTGATTTTTTACTACGACACTAAAACCAACGAGCTTGTGACAAGCTTGGTTATCGGATCAGACCGCACCGGTTTGCTTTGGTGGTCATGTGATCGACTTTTTTTAATTGAAGAATAAACCAGGATCTGCTGATGCTGATGGCAGTTGGACCGATGTAAAACGCCAAATTTGATTCAGCATTCTGTGCACGTTCACGTGGTTGTGGTCGGCGGTGTTTCACGCACGTGACACGCCACTTACGGAAAGGATGGACTACTTCTGTGCGTTTGCATGTGTGCTCTACAAGCTGTTCGCTGCCGTGCTCAGACTGTCGTATCCGAGACAGAACAAGGTGAGAGGGTATGAGACTGGGAGAATCTCGTTTGGTTACATGGGACAGCCGTTGGCGGGCGCTGGCTGACGCTACATGGGAGGCATAGGGTGATATTTTCGAAACGGTGTAAAGGTCAGTTGGGTGTAAAGGTCGGTGGAAAGCTCGGTCGACAGCTCAGTGTGATAGACCTCGGTGTAAACTTGAAACATTCCACGTTAATAACAGGCAATGTTTCACGTTTACACCGAGCAACGCCGACCGAGCTTTCGACCGAACTTTACACCGACCTTTACGCCCAACTGACGTTTACACCGTTTCGAAAATTCCACCCATAGTCTGTCAATCTTTAGCTTATCCTTGTATTTTGATAGATTTGAGAAGCATAGGAGAACAAGTTTTCGGCTGGTCAAATTAGAGTTGAACCTCGGCCCCATCACAAAAAAGCAACGCAATGAACAACTTTTCCTTGTCATGTGCACTATAATACGATCATTATCAATGTCAGGTGCAAGCCGTACTAACGGGTCCGGTGCTCGGTTTCTTCGCATATCACGTCTGGTACCTATCGAGCGTGAAGTTCGACTACGGATACAACATGACGGTCAACATCGTGGCTGGCATGCTGTCAGTCACTCTTTGGTTGGCGTTCTGTGTGCAGCAGATACGTGTCAATCAAAGGGGTGCACAGGTTAGCACATGCACATCCCACTTGACATCATATTTGATGCGGTGATGGTACTCCATTGTGTTGGTTTGGTCATAATGACGGAGCCAGTTACGTAGTACTTCACACGCTGTCGATTCGTAGATCTCTCACCTCGGAGGAGAACACCTAGAATCAAGTTTCACGTCGCCCGTTTATTTGGCATCCAAATTCAATGGTCATCCTTATCACAGGTGTGGCGTTGCGCATTCGTGGTCATAGTGGCCAATCTGTTGTTCTCACTGGAAGCACTTGATTTCGCCCCGTTTTGGTCCACATTTGACGCCCATTCACTCTGGCACGCCGGCACCGCTGTGCTGCCGCTGTTTTGGGCACAATTCTTGATCGATGACGTGGCGTATTTATATGCGGATGTGAAGCATCAGCAGAGCAGCCATCATGCCGCGAATGGTGCTGTGGTTGAAAAGAAGAAACCAAAAAAGAATGGGGCGAATGAAAGTAATGGGGTGACGAAGCGAGTTACCAGATCACAACGAAATGGAGTCGTGAGGTAAAAAGAATAATGTATGTACGGTATCGAACTTGGTGATCAGTGCGATCGGGACGCTCATTGGTTACGTGACCTTATTCGACTAATTTTGATACGGAATTGTTTGCTTCTGAATTAATCTTTAATCGATACATCTTCGTTTATGGCGCTAACTTTTAAATTTTACCCGTCTTTTTTTTACTGCGCATGCTTCCTGAAGCTAGTACATCGGCGTTTTATTGCCGCATTTTATTTTATCGTTGTGTTGGTAAGAACTTATTGTTCCTAGGTCCAAATATGCTTAGTCGTGCCCAAGTTAGTCAGGTCAGGTCACATATCTTATGGTAGCTGCTTGATAGATTAGCTCAAGTGCGCATACTTTTGTTCAAATCAACTTTCTAACGCTTGATTTATATCGTTTGCGTATTGGTTTTATTATTTAATTATCTTTCGCGTTTTTCATGGATTCTTCCTGTGATAGCTAAATTGTTGCTCCATCCTTGTATTTATAATACCAAGCAACTTATAATCAACAACATGTTCGTTATTTGTATTTATATGCTGATTGTACCATTGTTTGTTGTTTGAGTTGAGACTATGTATGTATTACGCAGAATTTTATATTGGATTATTGTGATCTTGTAATTATAATTTGACGGAAATGCTAGCGCTTATTTCATGCATTGATGCACAGGTTCTTGCTTTCTAATACCAGTTTTTTGACAATCACTATAAAATTTTGTTCTTTCATGGAAATCTAACGATAAAACGTTTTCTTTTTTATTGCCTGACTATTATGTCTTCCTTTTGTGCCTTCATTTTTCTGTAAGCCCACTCCTAAGATGGTGCGAACCCTTCAAAATCCACATTTGTCTGCCCTTACATTATGAGTTTATCTTCGTATTGTTAGTTGGTTCATTTGTTTGGAAAAACATTGTAAATACGTACTGTTGTCACCTGTAAAATAGATAGTTTTATTTTTTTTTCTATTGCTCTTCATTTATACTCTGTTTCTTTTTTTTTCTCTGCCCTTGCGTTGTACGTTAAATTCGTTAGATTCGTTTGTTTTTTGTTAACGCAGCTGGGTATAAAAGCTACAAAAATGTGTACGTATTACAGAATGACCACCATTCTGTGCGAGCTGGTCTTGTGACGCAACATCGCGGCTTGCATTGCCGACCCAATCCATGGGATAATGTCTCATAGCGATTTCCGATTATGTATGTTGGTGTTTTGGTCGTGCTAAATAATTGTGGTAACCACATCGCTTGTTAAACCAGTGAGCAACCAGGCTTTGAATTTCATGCGCGCTTTGTCGAGGCCGTAAAGTACTCCCATTTGCAGCGCCTTCCGCTGCTTGACACTTCGTTAATTCCCTGGAGAGAAATCACTCACACTGACATTTGGTGGGTCCCATTTATTGAGCCGTGGTAATCTCCTTCGCCAGTAGATCCCGATAATTCCATTTTGAACATTTGTAACTCTAAGAGAGTCCTTTGCTGTTCCATTACATCACCCCAATCTCAACCCATGCGTGTTTGTGCTTTGGTTCATGATTTCCTTAGCATCCAATTTAGCCTCCATTCGGTATTCGATTGCCCCTTCCGTCCGCCACTTGAACAAACAAACGCTCGGGACAATTTGCTTGAATTTAGCGCGTCATTGAACCAGACGCAGGATGTGTATCTTGTTTATCCTTAGTTCGTGAAGCCCACGGTGTGTTCCGTTTAGCGAAGTTAAAATGAGTGTGAATTGAGAGAGCAATGTGTTTCTTTTTTGGTGGTTTCAATCTGTTTTGACAGGCGTACCAAGTCCTCGTCAGTGCGAATGCGCCACCGGCTGCGAGACCATCATAACCAGCGCACCATTTGGTTGAAATGCTCGAAGGTCGATTGCCTTGCCTGCCACTTTGTAGATGGCTATTTATCCCGCCCATAAACTCGCTGTCGTGTAGCTCTCATGTAGAAATTTGTTTTCGACCATAGAACCTGCACAAAAGGGCAACTGAGCCAGGCATTGCATGGCATTTCGTCGTGCGCCATAGCTTTGACCAAATGTGTCATTCCTCCTGAGTACAATTACAAATGACATGCGCTGTATTGAGAAATGCAACTATTTTCCACACGCACATCGTACATTGCTGTTTGCCACGTGTGGTTTCACACCAAGCACTTCGCGTACGCACATGTGGCTGCATTTTGGCAATTCTGGACCCGGTCTAGATGCGTAAGCTTGCTACATATGTTTTGAATGTATCGTATTTATCCATGTATATGACTCGGCTGTTATCCATTCCTCGCACTCGCACGCAATGTTTAGTTTCATACTTCGTTATACAAGATATTATGGGGCACATAGTATATTTGCACGAACAAGGTTCGTTTGTGCGTGTTTTTAGCTGTCGTAGCTTACGACGACGACTAAACTGGCTGATGGTGCTGAGCGTTTGGTTGGTAAACAGCGTGTTCTAACGTGGTTCGGCGCCCGAACTAAACAGATGCAGCGTGTGTAGTTACAGCAATACCCAGTTCACAAAGGGTTTTTGTAGCCTCGAGCGGCGCTAATGTTTTTAGTCCCACACCTCGTCTTTGAACCTATCGCACAAGCAGCAGTCAGCAGTAGGAGGTGTACCTATTAGACATCCTGTGACACCTAAATAACCTGACAAGAACTGCTGTTAGCTATATATATATGACCTACATATACTCAACTCGACAACACAGGTGGTCAACTCAAGTCGACTGTCATGTATTGCTCAGTCAGGGCTGCTGTGAGCTTTGGACTACTTTAGTTGACGATCTGAGTTTACAACATATCAATCAGCCTACGGACTAATGCTGCTGAAGCCCTGTTTAGCATTTGCACGCTTGTTGAGAATGGCGCATAACATGCCATGCAGTGTAACTTACTATAGTATTTTCGAACCATGCTTTGTTCCCACACCTTGTCGTTTACCGGTGTCACTGTATGTACAGTATGTATGAAGTGAATATTAGTGACCAAAATGACTGACCACGTCATGTCACTCAAAGCAAGTAGACCGTATTTCACTTGTAACTGTCTGTGTGGTCCCCATGAACAAATAGACGAACTCGTAGCGATTAGAGTCACCGTGCCACTGTTGTGTATTATTATGACCCAAAGAGCGCGGTGCGCGAAAAGTCATAAAAGCTTGATAGTTGACCGATTGTGTGTGCACAGTTCTTGCGCAGTTTTATGCTCATTTTTAGCGCGGTATATTTATGGAAATGGCCCGCAACTGCCTGAGCCTTTATTACTGTTTATCGGTGTGTCTGGCTTCGTTCTCGTTCTGTCTTGCAGTTCAAAGCAAAATATTTTTCGAAAACATTTGTTTGAGCTAATATTTAGCATTGATCTTATTTCAGCCGAAGCCATGTCGTGGAGAACCACACTTCTCTACATTCTCCAAATCTAGTCAAATGAAATACAACAAAATGGTGCCCCGTGTTTGTGCGCCGTTATTTCGTCGTGGTCTCAGACGCAAATTGTGCGTTGTGTTGGCGTTGTTGAGTCTCAGTCTGAGCCTGCTCACTCTGTTTTCCTTCCCCGCACTCTACAGCGTGTCGGAGGACCCGCTCATATGTGATTATGGTGCGTTTGTATTGGTTACGGTTTGGGATCAGGTTCTGGGTTTTCCAATGATTCGACCAAAATGAATTGCCTGTTTTCATTGACGGACGGTACACCACCACAGCTCCAGTGAGCTCAAACTGGGATAAGGGTAGAGGTCCAACCTGAATGGTGATGTTTCATTATCGATCAAATCATGAGGAGGCAGCCGGCAGCGCCTTGGGCCAGTAAAATATTTTTGATTTCACCCTCCCCTTGATAATTCAGGCGATTCGATGCGCAAGAATCTGCTATCGATCACGGTCACGGTGCAACACGTGCTGTCGGTGATGAAAATCAGCTATTTCGCCTGCTATGGCACCCTGTGGGCGATCATCAGACGCAAACAGATCATGTTCCCGTGGTTAGTGCCTCGCTCGGTATCAAACTTAGTGATTGAGCGTTGGCCTCGGTCTTGCCTGGGTCACGTACATTTGGGATATTTCCAGATTCATTGATCTTGAAACGTCCGGCACACAAATGTCGCGTGACCAAAGCAAAACCGAAACGCACCGAGTTTCATACCAGCAGCTGTTTTGATGTTTCATTCACAGAACATTGACTCTGAAAACGTTGTTGCAGGTCCAATTCCGTGCAATTGTGTGTGCTCAACGAACAACTGGGCAAAGTGGATGAGGGACTGTTGCAGCGATATTTCAAACGATTCAATCTCGATGTCAGATATGATGGATATGAAGGTGAGTGATTCACGTCGATACTTTCGACCACAGTTAAAAAAGCTAATACGCAGATCAATCGGACGGTTGAGATCGTGCCTTTTGTACTGCGTGCGTCACTGCCACTGATTTCGATCAGAATTGAAGTTGTTCCCCAATGATTTAATTGATTTAATGAACAACTTGTATTACATCAATCAAGATTAGACGAAGTGAGCTTGATTCAAGTGACGAGACGAAGATCTGACCAGTTCATCAGATCGGACCGGGCAACAATTGCCGCGACCAACTGCTGGTGCACGTGTATGTGTGAAAACAGGGCGAAACGGACGACGTTGCCTGCTGATGATACCATTGTTATGCCACTAATTTCCACACCTGCAGGTATCTACACGATCACGAACAACGGCGATCGAACGGGTCGCACTGGTTCGGTGCAGATCATTCTGTTCGAGAAAGTAGCCGAATCTGAAACATCAGCGCGCTACCACTCCAGTTCGCTCGAGTATCGCCGAATCGGGCTGAGAAATCGAGTCC
The DNA here is from genome assembly GCA_030248065.1 of Rhynchonema sp. JSB1_4. Taxonomy (NCBI): domain Eukaryota; kingdom Metazoa; phylum Nematoda; class Chromadorea; order Monhysterida; family Xyalidae; genus Rhynchonema; species Rhynchonema sp. JSB1_4. The sequence goes on along the minus strand of JASAMV010002499.1, from coordinate 194 downwards.
TGCCACCCGATTCCGAATCTGTGCATAAATTCCCGGCGCGATTAATCGATACCCCGCTGCCGGTGAAGACTGTCAGTCAGATTGAGATCAATGTGCCTCATGAGAACTTTGAAATGCAGAAATATTTGTATAAGAATGATTGGTGGACGGAGAGACGGCCTTGTTAGCGATTGGATTATTATTGATGTGTAAGT
>JASAMV010002497.1:0-71830 GCA_030248065.1 Rhynchonema sp. JSB1_4 | reverse complement strand
TTTGCCCAAAGTGTGGTGTACCGCAAATTTATAAACTCCGCCCACAAAGCGCGCGCGGGAGATTTGAAAAATTTCTCTTGTTTTCCAGTTTCCACAAAAATAAAAATTTCACTTTACGGTTCCGGTGTGACTCTAGATTTTTGCTCAAAAAATTTTGGTTTTGTGCGTTAACTTTTGCATTACTTAATTGAACAGACAGTTAACAAAGCTTTGCATCATGTATGTGATCAAAAGAGGTGAGTATTTTTGGATTCATTGCAAATGCAAAGTGCAAACCAAATTTGCAATTTTTTCATGCACATGCGTCTTTTTGCCCAATGTGATTTTTCCTTGAAGATGGTCGTCGTGAAGAGGTGCATTTCGACAAGATAACCTCGCGCATCAAAAAGTTGGCCTACAACCTCAATGCGGATTACATCGAACCAGTAAGATTAAGATTTACTTTTTCTGCGCTGCGCTGCGCCCCAAGAGTCAGTGATCGGAAAAAATTTTTCCTCGTTTTTTTTCAGGAAAAAAAGCAAAATGAAATTTTTTCTTAGTTTTCTTGTTTTTCCCGGCCATTTTTCAGACCGAATTCATGCAAAAACAGCCCTTTTTACACAAAAATGCGCTGAAGAACCTTCCAAAAGACAGCGAGTAAATGGGTGGAATGGAATTCAGAAAACAAAGTCAAGCTCAACGTCAAGACGTGTACCGCCTTTTTTAGAGTTCCAGAAGGATGCTAGAGCTTTTCTGGCCGGGGTGTTTTTTTTTGGTTGAGGGGAATGGGAGGCCTTTTGGGGCGCGGGGCACGGGCAACCTTCTTCATAAATAGTTATATTTTTTTTTTTTTTTTTTTTTCTAATTTTTTTTTTTCGCGTGAGATTGACAGCTTTGGTGGTGCACGAGCACGGCAAACTTCGTCAAAAATAGGTAAAATTTTGCTTTTTTCGATTTTTCCCTATTTTCTTTTTTCCGCGTTACGATTTTTAATTTCCTGTTTTCAATTGCCATTTTTTACCCTTTGCTTTGTTTCTTGAAGAAACCTGACGACAAACTCCCCTGGGCACGAAGCACGAAGATTGTGCTTCATTTGCAGGTTCTCGTATCGCAGAAGGTGATCGCGGGCCTGTACAATGGCGTGACGACGGTCGAGCTGGACAATCTGGCTGCCGAGACGGCGGCAACGTTGACGACCAAACATCCGGATTACGCGCTGTTGGCCGCCAGACTCGTCGTCAGCAATCTGCACAAGGAAACCAAGAAGGTCTTCACTGGTTCGTTGATCCGTGCATTGTTTCTGTGATCAAAATGAAACAGTTTTGTCATCATGGCATGGCATTTGGAGCAGTGGGTGAAATGATGCCTTGTTGCAGATGTGATGACGGATCTGTACAACTGGATCAACCCGAAGACTAACAAACACTGTCCGATGGTGGCCAAGAAATACTACGATATCATGATGAATAACGCCGATGTTGGTTTTATATTTGGTTTCTTCACCCAAAAGATAATTTTGATAAGTGTCACCACCGTCGAGGATTTACCGTTCTCTTCAGCGTCTGAACTCGGCCATCGTCTACGATCGCGACTTTGTCTACACGTATTTCGGATTCAAAACACTCGAACGTTCGTATTTGCTGAAGATCGATGGAAAAAGTGAGTGAGCGAAAAACACAATTCTGTATGACGATCAGCCCCCAGAACATCAGATTTTCCACTTTGAACCGTTCCATGTTTCAGCCGCCGAGCGTCCGCAGCACATGTTGATGCGCGTGTCTGTTGGCATTCACGGTGAAGATATTGATGCCGCCATTGAGGTTTGTTGCAAGTTGCAGTGTGTTGTGTCTCACCCGCTCACCCAAGCAAGCTTGATAACCTCTCGCGATAACTCATCGAATTGTAACTGCAGTGTGGACTTGTTGTGTGCCATCTGCCATGCCAACCAATCCCTTGCACATGCTCACGAAAGCAACGAACCAAGCAGTTTGAGTGAAACGAAACCGAAATAGAAACTAAAGTTATGTGGAGAAAGACATGGCACGCTCTAATTTTTCAGACCTACAACCTTCTGTCGGATAAATGGTTCACGCATGCGTCACCCACTCTGTTCAACGCAGCCACCATGCGCCCGCAGTTGTCCAGCTGTTTCCTGCTCACAATGGCCGATGACTCGATTGAAGGTTGTTCACGTCGACGACTTTGTTGTTTCGCTCGAATCTGAATTCTGTGCTGATCTGGCGGACGAGATATCGGCTCTGAGGCTCTTCATTGATGCGTGCAGCGTGGTATCCTCAGAACGGTTCTTATCCATCACACACAGTGAGCGAATTTCACAGTTGGACTGTAGGTGTCCGCTTGCTACTCTGTGTGGTGCAGGTCAGGCAATGCGTCTGCAGAGTGTGATTTTAGTTTTTATCGTGTTTGATTTTGTAAAACTTATTGCGCGCAACATAACTATGGCTACAGCAGTGTACTATATTTCTTGCTCTCCATGTATTCTAGAGTCAAAACATTTTAGTTTGCAGCCGTAGTCTTTGTTATTATATTCTGTGTGATTCCTTGTTGATCATTTCGCTTCCTGCGCCCAGGCATCTACGACACACTCAAACAATGCGCGATGGTGTCAAAATCGGCTGGTGGTATTGGCATCAATGTGCACTGCATTCGAGCCACGGGCGCCTATATTGCCGGGGTACGGTCGTTGGTACAACTCTCATAGATTTTTCACCGTGCACAAAAATTCTACATCGTTTCCGTGGTTTTACTACATTCACATCGTAAATGTAAATTTTACAATGTTTGTTTTTGGCACAGATCGTATATAACGAATTGCAGTCGCTTTATGAACTTGTAGACGAACGGCACATCGAATGGTCTGATGCCGATGTTGCGTGTGTACAACAACACGGCGCGTTACGTCGATCAGGGCGGCAACAAGGTTGGCTTGCGTTATGCGTGTTAAAGAATTCGTGCTGCTTGCGGACGTAAAGGTAAACTGCGCCAACACGAGCCCGATTTCGGAGTGGTGTGCTGTGCTTGCAAAACGAATAGAAGGAGAAAGTCCTCATGGGCCACGTTGTATTCTACAACGTGTAACATTTCCAAAATCAGCAGCCACGTATGAATGTTTCACTGATCTGGCACCTCCGAAATCGAACTCGTTTTGGCGTAGTGTTACTATACCTGACAGGAATTGAGAGACCGCCCCTCCCCCCGAGTCTTAGTACACATCTTGATGCCACAGGTACTGTACTGAGGGCACAGTCGACACCGACTTTTGTCACAGTCTATGTGTCATGCATGACTAGAGTAGCACAGTGTGATGTACTTGTGTTTGCAGCGACCAGGGGCGTTCGCCATCTATCTGGAGCCATGGCATGCCGATGTGTTTGATTTCCTCGACCTGCGCAAGAACACCGGCAAAGAGGAGCAACGTGCGCGCGATCTGTTCTATGCGCTGTGGTTGGTCAATTTGTTGGCTCACAATGAGACATGTGGTTATTTTACGAGGTCACCGCCAGATTGGTCACAAAAGTCATTCACCTTTGACAGATGTTCGCTTCATGACAGAAAGGGCACACTTAACCGCTCTGTTTGCGTGCGCGAACCTTTCTTGAAAATGTTCTCACGTAACTCAAAGCACAGTTATATCAGACGGAAAGTAAGCTTCCTGTAGGATTCCCGACCTGTTCATGAAACGCGTGGAGGCGGACACGCACTGGTCGTTGATGTGTCCACATGAATGTCCGAATTTGCACGAAGTCTGGGGCGACGAGTTTGAGAAACTGTACGAAAAGTTAGTAAGCTGGGATTCTGGGTGGAGGATTTCATTCTGCATGGGAATTAGCATTTCGATCTTTGCAACGTTAAACCTGAAAGGGCGTCAACATTGCCTTTGAAGTGTAATTGAATTGCAAAAACGCTGCAAGCCCAAATGCAACGCCACCGCTGCAGCGGCCACATATGTGTCAGTTTCAGTCCCAGCGGAGTGTCGGAAGATAATTTCCAACGATCTATTCAACTGGCTGAAAGTTGGTGCCAACTGTATTGTACAATCCAAGCAAAATATGCATTTTTGTTTTTGTTGTGGTGCAACCGCGAAGTCAAGAGTCGTCGCGCAGTTTGCCTGGAAAGTTAATGAAACAAAAAGAATGACTCATTCTCAAACGCAGTCTCAACACACAGATACGAGTCCGAACATCGCTACCGTCGGCAAGTGCCCGCGCGTCAGCTCTGGAACGCGATCATGGAGGCGCAGATCGAGACGGGCACGCCCTACATGTTGTACAAGGACGCGTGCAACCGAAAGTCAAATCAGCAGAATCTCGGCACGATCAAATGCTCGAATCTGTGCACTGAAATTGTCGAGTACTCAAGTCCGGACGAGGTGCGCTGATTCTATGACTCGGCAGTTGATCGTTTTATCTTTAGATCAAGGGTGCTGGGGATGTACAACGCCACTCAAATGCGCGTCCATTGCACAAATCCACAATTGCCCGGCAAAAGATTACAAATAAGCCACATGGAAAGATGGTTAACTCCATCACTACCACCACATGTCGCATGCCCGTGCCCGGTACCATACTTGGTGATCTGTTATTGTTCGGTTTCGGTCCTAGCGTAATTAAGGCAGCTGCGATTCAATCTCCAAGTTGTGGTACCGATCATTATATCAGTCAATGGTCAACCACTTTACAACAAGCTTTATGGGTCCACTCAGTCAGTTTTTATACTCAACAGCAAACACAGAAACGACGTGATGGTACATATCCAGCCCACTGCGTTGGCCAATTCCTATTTTCATCACCCTCCCACCATCTACTAATCGGTTGTTTACTGACAAACAGATCGCGGTGTGCAATCTGGCGTCGATTGCCCTCAATCGATTCGTCACCGACAAAACGTTCGATTTCCAAAAACTGCGCGAAGTCACCAAAGTGGTCACGCGGAATCTCAACAAGATCATCGACATCAACTACTATCCCGTGCCAGAAGTGTGTGCCATTCATGTTATTGTGACACAATAATGTTTTAGCGGTTGACACAATATTCGTTGCTCAAATTTTTAAAAGTTGCCGAAATCAGAGCACGAATTGACCATATTTGTTTACATATTGAATGACCTTATAGGCCGAGCGATCCAACAAACGCCATCGTCCCATTGGTCTGGGCGTGCAAGGCCTGGCGGATGCGTTCATTCTGATGCGGTATGTCGTTCACAATATGATTCTTGTTTCGTTGCGTAGATGGCGCTGACGTTGTTGCCGTGAATTGTTTAGTTTTTCCTCCTTCGTGCTTTATGCTGGCTGTGAAACATGTTAAAGCTAACAACAGCGGTTAACGCAAAATATCGTCATCTGATTTTACACAAAGAACTCGAGCGGTACATCAAACATCACGAAAAATGACGTTTATTGTCAAATTTCATAATGGTGCCCAAGTACGTTTACTACATAATCTAATTTTATCAAGTAACGGTTTTAATGAATCTGGCAACCAACTGGCAAGTGGCCAAATTAGAAAATCAAGGCTGACATCATTCAGCTACCCGTTCGATTCTCCCGAAGCGCGTGAGCTGAACCGTCGTATCTTCGAGACCATCTACTATGCAGCGTTGGAGGCCAGCTGTGAACTGGCGGAACGGGACGGGCCCTACGAGACATACGACGGGTGCCCCGTCAGCAAGGGGGTTCGTTTGGGCGTGTGTGGTAGTTTAGTTGTGCAACGTGTCTTAGTTGTCCGTTTGCTCCTGCTTTCACAGATAGCCGGAGCAGTACCGGGACCTCGTCAGTGCAGATGCACCAGTTTGATGTTTTGTGCGCTGCCGCTGACGGACTTCCACGTTTGCATGAGTGATGGTTGTCTGATGCACTCCCTGGGCACTGACGATTACCTGATGCATCGCTCGTCTGTGAAAACGGGTAGCAGCAGACAGCTGAAAACACGTGCTTGCACCCCCCTCAAATTATTCGCTCAACGGTTGAAATTAATTGCACATACTGTAATAAACAAGTCACACAATTATTGATGAAAATCCAGATTCTGCAATTCGACATGTGGGACGCGAAAGAGCCCACCGGTCTCTGGGATTGGCCAGCTTTGCGCAAACGAATTGCCAAGTAAGTGCTCTGTGTCCTCATTGACAATAGCAGCAAGACGTAGATTACACCGTGCGCCCAGACCAACGATGGCGAACTACGGTGTAACTACACAAACACTTATTACCTACCCTCCAGCCATGCACTATCACTCAATCAACACAGGCACGGTGTGCGCAATTCGCTGCTGATGGCCCCGATGCCAACGGCTTCGACCGCCCAGATCCTGGGCAACAACGAAGCCATTGAACCGTACACGTCCAATATCTACACGCGTCGCGTGCTCAGCGGAGAATTTCAGGTGAGTGATTGTTTTGGATTGTTTTTTTTATTTAGTGTGCGTTGCCGTACACGAACGAGTATAGTCCAGCCACGTGCTCATGAGACGACTGTTTTTAAAGCTTGCTTGGCCAGATTCAAAAATGCGCCGGCTACACGGGTTTTCGCAAACAAAAGAAAGAGATTGGGCCGAGAGACATGATGACAACTTCCAGCTGGCTGACCTCAATTTGTTGCGTGCTTACGCAAACAGCAGCGTTGTTCAACACGCAAATGTTTTGGGAGTCAAAAGGGAATTTACGCACCGAGGTGGAGAGCGTGTTTTTAAAAAATACATGCGTTTCTCTTTCTTTAATTTCTGAAATACGTGGAACCGGAACATTATTGGATCCGTTCAAGTCAACTTCAAAATAAGTCGTCTCATGAGTTCGTGGCTGGACTATACAATATTCACATCAAAATCAACGCTACCTCACGGAAGTTTTGTGCAGTGAACGAAACATTTCTTCGTGTTGGGGCGTGGCACGCACACGTGTTGGCAAATATGTATGTAGTTCCGGACTTTGTGACCAACAGTTTGGTGCCCGCTCCGTCCAATCTGATAATTACTACTTTTTTAAATGTTGTCATCTGAAGGACCAGCAGCAGTCATTGTCCACTGCAGTTGAAATTGAAATTAGCGTGGTAACCTGGCTGGCATGCATTTCATGGGCACTGGGCTTCTTCGTCTGAAAATGTTTTATGATCTTTCTGAAATGCCTAGCTCTTCCCAGACCAGTCAGCAATTGTCAAACCTGACCAAAAGTTATCCGTATACGTGCATGTATCCGTGCGGTTAGTCAACTCAACTACATGCATCAACTACATTACAATTGGCCTATCTATGACGCAGATTGTCAACCCGCATCTGCTCAAAGATCTGGTGGCGCTCGAGCTGTGGAACGACGAACTGAAGAACGAAATTGTGCATCACAACGGATCGATTCAGAACATCGACAAAATCCCCAAACACATCAAACAGCTGTATCGCACCGTATGGGAATTGTCGCAAAAGGTTACACATGCGCAAATGGTTTGCTTGATGCGAGTTGCAAAATCAATTATTGTGCCCGGTGACACAGTGACCCATTGCGAAAACAGAAAATTGAACACTGCCCAATCAATCGGCCTTGCGCATTCAGGCAATAATCGATCTGGCGGCCGACCGTGGTGCGTTCATTGACCAATCGCAGTCGCTCAACATTCACATTGCACAGCCCAACTTTGCACGATTGACCAGCATGCACTTCTACGGATGGAAAAAGGTGAATCAGCACTGTCACTAAATTTGGGAATGGCCTCAAGTCTAAGGTCGCCTGGCCACAATTCAACTGAATTTCAAAGCTGGTCGATCATGAAGCTTGACCGCAAACATATAGCGCCGTTTGTTTTGATTTCTCTCTCTATTAGTTCGAGTATTTGAAACGTCGTGACAATACCATTATATCCATCACAAAAGACAATGCATTGAAGACCATACTTTGTGAAGCGTAAAAAAGGACAGACAAAAGTAGTTTCATGTGCATGGTTCATTTTCTCCGCGATATCAACTTCGCTCAGCTACGTTAGTCTTTATGTTTCTCATTGTGTGCACAGGGGCTGAAAACGGGCATGTACTACCTGCGCACGAAACCGGCCGTCAACGCCATACAGTTCACAGTGGATAAACTGGCGTTGCGCGTAAAGGCTCAAAACCAACAGGTGAGTCGGATGTTTAATTGGCCATTAGGTGGGCTTCACATGCGCCCTTGCGAGTCGGCGGGTGGTGTTGAAGCATAGCCAGTTCGACGCACATGCATTGGGAATTCGGCTTGTTTGCAATGTAGAACTTCACACGAACGCATTAAGTTTTGACCGCGCGCAGTGTTTATTTGCTGTTTGGAGTGGCTTTTTTGGTGTCTGCTATGATGGGATATGTTGTCTACATGAAATTGTTGGTTTTCGCTAGTCACTCGTCGTCTCTTGCACGAAATAGCAGTATCCTCCAACAGCAACGCCTTTACGGTATTCAAGGCTGAAAACGACGAAAATCGCGATCCGCTGAAAGAACGACCACGCTCGGCCGCCGGCGAGGCGAAAGCTGACGAAGTCGGACTTGAGGTACATATACCGTTAATATACCGTTAATTTTGACACGTTTTCCAATTATCCCGTTGCCGTTTGTCGATGTGTTATCGCAATTTCGGTGTCAAATCTCAATAATGCTAGCTGGTCGAAATCAAACAATCAGATAACAATCCTACTCGCAATATTGTTTGCAGCAAGAAATGGTGTCGTGCGCACTGGACAACCCCGAGGGATGTCTGATGTGTTCGGGTTAAAATGTCATCATTATGGTCGATCAACCAAGGATGTGCACGTTTGAATTTGTTTGTGAAAAGGTTGTCTTGTCCTTTTTATGTCTGTTGTGTCCACCATATCATTCCTTTACCGGATCACACTTTTTCTGTTACCATTGATTGTTTTTTAAACTTGTATCGTGTTGAGCTGCTACTTTATCATCAAGTGATCGCATAAATTCATTGAATTCCGTGATTGTTTATTATCATTTTATTCTATTTGACCTACATTGTCGTCCTAAATTGTTGTAATATTTGCTCTATTTGTCGTTTGTCTTGTGCATTCAATATTATTACCAACCAGCCCCTCTTGCACTGCCATGATGTTCCATATCTTGATATCATATGTGCTTGATTATTTTACTCCAATCCCTTGGTGCATTCATTCTATGCGATGAAATCATTATCTTTTTTTGTTTTTTGCTTTTTTCTAATTGTTATTTCTGTTTGCCCATGTTTTAAGCTGTCAAGTCACAAAGGTGTGTGAAATATTGTGCTGTCATCGATTGAACTTACAAGATCTCACTTGATGATAGGTTTATTCTTTTGATCACAATGTGCTCGTACCATAAACAATAGAAATGCACTAAATCAAGAAAATCGGCATTCATTTTTTGAAACGAATGAGAGGAACAAAACTGATTGTCATTTCACTATAACACATAATGTGAGAACGAAATGCATTGAATAGTAAAAGCGATATTATCAGTAAAAATTATTGACACGAAACGTAATTATTTCTGATGAAAATTTCTGATATTAGTATTCTCAAAAAAATGAATCAATCAATGGTTTGGCATAGATCCTGATTACTGCAGCAAGAGACCAATGAAAGTCATCTCAAACAAAACTTGAAGCTGGCTTGTGCTCAAAATTGTTATCTGGCATGATGAATAAGTACATGTTAAAGTGCACATTATTGATATTAAAATGTAAACCAGAACAATGATGGCTGTAGTGAGAAAACATTCAAAGTGTACCGGTTTCCGGAATAAAATGCAAAAGTAAAATTTCACTTAATAATTCATAGGTTTTTTCGGGGTACTAACCATTACGTAATCATTCTCACAGATTCTGCTTTGCATGTATACTTTCATCAACAGAGTCATAATGACAGGAAAAATTGCGAACGACACATTCTGATCACATACAATATCATGCGGCAAGCTGGCTGATGTTTCATTTCCATTTGCAGTTGCCGAATACATAGTTGCCAGGCGCTGACTTGTTATCGGACGTCATATATTGCAGCCAGAGTTTGCCGAAATACAGTCGATCCACCTGGATGGGAACACAAGCTTTTATGAACACAATGGCTGTGAGCCGTTCTCGTACTGTTCCACAGACTGGCGGTGCACCTGACTATCGTCAATGCGATTTGCACCTGTGACACGTGCCTAACCCCACGAGAATAAGGCATTAGCTTCGACGACATATTACTATAAGCCGAGTTTCGCATGTGCCGACCAAAAATACCAACCGGTTGAGTGGCGAATATCTTGAAACAGGTCTTTGCGCTGTCTGCGGGCACGCCATAGTATGAGGTCACTTCGACATATTCGTCTTCTTCCAATGTACCGTCGCCTGAAACATCAACCAGTCCGGAGTGGGTTGGTCACAATTGATGCTGGACAAACGCCACACGTCATATGAGAGAGAAGGTCCAAAGTATTTGTTGTATGGACAACACCAGTTGCACTACTGTTGCAGAAAGTGCCAAATGGGCGCAGGTGAGCATAACTTCGAGTTTATGACCTTACAAGAATACATGTGTAAAATTGTATATTGCTAAAAACAGACTGTTCAATGTCTGCCCACTATCCCCAGACAAATCCGTTGATCTCAAAATTCTTTTTCCACACATTCAACCCTCACCACCTTGCACTACCCCTTGCCGCCTTACCCCCTCCCCCCTCCCAACCGTACCTCCGGCGTCCATGAGATCAAACCAGAAGTTCATGTAGTCCTTCACCCAGGGAATGTCTGGCGGCCAGCCTTCATTGCTCGATGACAGATTCGATTTGTGTATGAACGACGCCCAGTATTGTTGCCATTCTTCCAGTGAAACCTGCAACGATAATATGCTTGTTGTTCAGGTGATGTTTCCAAAATCAGCTCGATTTTGATTCTTGGTAGACTCGTGATGTTTCACAGCAGCGTGCGTTTAAATGTGTAGCGAGCGTTGCTTTTCATATTTTGCGGCTTTTAGTACTGTCGTCAAGCCAGATCGTCAACACTTGTTGACAACTTATGTATGTGTGTACCTAATTTGTCGCGGTCATTTAGAGCTGCTTGGGTTGACGACGAGAGTTGACCATTGGAGTTGACGACTGTATCATTAGCCTATTTTGCGAGCGGAAAAGTTCTCGAGACAGCATTGTGTTTGAATTCGGCGGCTAATTGTAAAGTGGTTGACGTCACACACATCGTTGACACAATGTTGTACACCTCTACTACGGTGTCTAATCCGAGCAACAGATAGAGGCCAGCGTTGCGTCTACCGAGCGTGTTACGAGCTTGACGCACGTCAACCACTCTAGAATTACCCTCTAATTTTGACAGGATAGATTTGCAATCACAAGCAGCTTAACGCTGTAAGTTTGCCAAGTTGAAGCCAAAGCATCTTCTCTATACTTATATCTGGATGTGAAATGCAGCGCATGCGAAACCCGTGTTTGTGTGGAAGCAGTTCATTTGTTCATTTTTTGTGCCACCGAAAGTTTCTACCAGTGTGCAGCAGGTTTTGTGTGTGTGGTGCATTTTTTTTAAAATTAAAAAAAAAAAAAAGAATTAACTTTATTAAAAAAAAAATTTTTGAAATATATCATAAAAAAAAAAAACATTGAAAAATATCTTTCTAAAAAAATTTTTTTCTTTTCCGGTGTTATATGTGTATAATGTCTGTGTCTGTCATCTGCATCTATGAAAAAAAAAAATTGCTTTGACTATTGGTAACATCCACCCGGGCCCGGTTTAAAACGGATCCCATTCCATCCCGATCCCAACTTCTTAACAAGAAAAGAACCCGTTCGAACACTGTTTGCTAACCCAAATATTCGCAACGTATGGTATATAACCCCTTTTGTATATCTACCAGGCAGACCATCATATCAAGAACATACCTCTTTCTTGGGAACTTTGGGACCTTTATCTGGCTGAAACTGCAAACTGTCATATACGATATTAACTGACACTGGGACACATTAGAAAAGGACATTATTTTTTGTCGAAAAGTTCACTTCCCGCGCCAAACTTTAAACTTTTGATTATTTGTGTGCGAAAGACTGAAAGCCACCGTTCCGTGCCGCACACTGCAACACTCTTCCCACAGTAATAAAGATGCGTAGTCATGAGGCTGATTGTAGAGTAGTTGACGTACAGCAAGCTTGTCACAAGATTGATGGCGCTTCTTCGTAATGAGTTGTCGGGCAGCGATATGGTGGCTTTTTTGGCGAACATGATTGTTGTGCTTCAATGACTCTGGGACGCAGTGCGTCAACCACTTTGCAATACGCCGTTTGTAGTGGCATATGGGAAAGACCACAGCCACAACCAGGCTGCTGCCATCATGTGTATGTGTGTTGATAATGGCAAACGCTCGCAAAACTTTGTTCAATGTGGTGCTTGGATCGGCTCAGTGTTTGTGGTTCTCAAAAACTTTTCCGTCGCGTGTGTGTTGTTCTAGCGCGGCTTGGCGCGTCAAAACAGTCGTGAATTTATGGTGCACATTAGCAAGTTCACATAATTTACACCCGGATTATCTCGAGACCCCACGCGCCGTCAAACTTGCTGAAGTGGCCATATACGCTTTTTGCAAGAGCTTTTTTACTGATTATTTGTCTGGCGCATTTGCTAAAACATTAATCACGCGAAACAATAGTGACCGAGTGGCGCGGCCACCAGAGCAATGGTGCAGGTGGAGAACCGGCATCAGCTGAGCTCCATCCAAGTGCTCCCACACTTCAGCTTAAAATTTTTATATGCTTGTTGTAGTACACGAGCTCATCCAGTACCTTCGCTGGTGACATAAGCAAGGGACACAGTAAAGTAAAGATGAACAAGAGAAAACCAGAATATTTTTGGCCGATATGAAACTCGGTGATCGGATCGGATCTGTCTCTATCACTATCCGTCTGATTTTTGTATTAGGGATATTAAGCGATGTTACAGATTTATTGCAGCCACTAATTTCGACCAAAGTTGTTACCATGTTAGGCCTGGGAACAACTGTCGCGTAGGTCGAAGCTCCGATCGGAGCAACCAAGTTTGATATCGAAACAAAAAAAAACAAAAATAAAACAACGCGTGCACCAACTTTATTGTCGTGATCGAGATCGGCAGCTTTGAGCGCATTCCACGCGCTTCGAGTGACGTACTCACATTCGGAGAAACGCGGGTCGCTCAAACCCCAGCGCCGGAATTTCTTTAAGGCCTGAAAATCAAGGTGGGCGTATATACATAGGGCTTGAATCGTCAACTTAGTGATCGGATATCGAAAAGGCATTAATTTGGTCCCACGTAACGTTTTTGAGAAAAGGATACTGCGAAATTTGCGCATGCCACTATATTTTATGTGCCTAATTTTGACCAGCAGGTTTACTACAGCAGTACATAGATATCGAAGCTGTGGAATGTTTGTAAAAACCTTCCATTGATAGAAAATTGAAGGCCCCAACAATTCCACACCCAAATTGAACCTTCAAAGTTTCCTTGAAATCTTGATGTGTGATTACGCCGTTTCTGTCGACATCTGAAAATATTACGAGAACCGTATAACTTTATCGTTTTCACCGTCGGACTTCACCCTCAAGATTTTAATTTAACCGACTGTATCCCTGTTTCCATAATCAAAAAATTCTGACAGCCTAGAGACTAAATTTTGAACCGGGCGAAACTGACTGCATAACATTTCATTTGCGTAAAACGTACTACGTGGTACGTGGCAGTCAGCACCATGACAATCTGACACTCACAGCAAGAGACCAGAAGAAGTCATCATAAATTGGGCAAACTAACCGTAAAACTGATAAAATAGATAAGCGAATTTGTCCTTCTGGAACTGCGACAGTTCAGCCTGCGGTGCCATTGCGAACGAGGTGCCGACGTCGTCTAACAGATCGTCGTACCCATCGAGGTCGCTGAACACGTCACCGCACGTTACTGTAATTGGAATGGATGTGGGTTACGGTAATTGGAATGGATATTGGATATTGTGAATGGAATGGACACGGGTTACGGTAATTGGTATGGTCGCTTAGTTAGGGAGATTGAATTGGATGTGGGTTACGGTAATTAAAATGGGCATTGGATACTGTGGTTGGAATGGACATGGCTTACGGTAATTGGAACAGTTTGTTTAGTTACTGAAATTGAAATGGATGTGCGTAACTGTAATTGGAATACATATCAGTCACTGTTGTAACAGGAGATGAATTGGATTATGTAACAATTACGACCACGTTTCAGCGGTAGACTGAGCCCTATTGAACATCGCACATATGAATAAATCATGTGCTTATTGCTCGGAACAACGTTGAACAATTACCTATTTTTATTGTACAAAAAAGCATAAAACAACCAACGTATACATTAGAGAAACAAATGCAAGACAAATAAACTTCAGCAAAAGGCGCATGAAGCTATTTCCAGGTCTTTCCAGTAACCTGAACTCACTGACTACCACAATTCAAATCCACGAGATGTCAGTAAGCCAGCTTTGTTACCAGCTGACATATGAAGCTCAATTTCCGCAAGAACCATTATCCGTGGGTACCAATTCCATTCTGGGTTTTCCACGTGATATTTATGCCTCAAACTGAGCATGGTACCCACATTTCAGAGCTCAAAATGCAGTGCAGTGCACAATAGAATCATGGATTGGATGAATATAGAAAAACGTGGGAGGTAAGGGCAGCATACTGGCCGGCCAGAGATGGTTAGAGCAGTATAAAAAGGGCATTGTGCGTTTGAAAAGTACACGGCCAGTTTACAATGGAATCAAGCTGATGCGCGTGCTTCAAACCACAAATTATACGACGTGGTGGGTCACCACTGACCGGATAAATGCGGTATGCACGCATGTACGTTGTACCAAGTCGGTTACGGGAAACATGAACACAAGCCGGAACTGGAATATACAAGGTAAAAATCCTATGATACGAAATATGGCTTCATATCACCAAGTTGTTGTCTGTCACTGCCAAACATCGACGATCTTTAACGTAAACAAAACTATGATGAGTTTCTAAGTTGGGACGGAAATTCACACAAGCCACTTCAATTAAGATCCACTACTTTTGAGCTCCCAGTAATGCCTAAAGTAGTGTGGTAGTGTGGTTATGGTCAAAATCGGGGTCGGGTTTGTTCGGACAAAGAAAACTTATGTTGCTAATATGCCAATGACTCCGTTGAGCGTGAAATAATCTGCTGCTTACAAACCGATCTAACACGGTTCAAAACTGGTACACGGGTCAGATCCAATTCAAAGTTTGATACAAGAATACCGATCCACTAGTTCCTCAATAAAACATTTAGGGCTACATATCGTATAAATTGCTATACATGCGCCACCAGAACAACAATGTGCGTGACAGTTAAGCATGAATCTCAACTCACAAAACAAAATGCACCAATGCAATCTAGTCCATCTTGAAAACACTGACGTTATCGGGAAACACAATTTTTCAGTCCCATAGCAAATCGACCAACACAATGTCACATATACAGCAGATAAACGGAGAATTGGAGACCAAATTTTTTTTCACCGTATAAAGAGGAATGACTGTGGCAACGTCGCACTGTGCATGCTGATGCTTTCAACATCCGCCATCCTCACAGAAATTTAGTTGCTGGCAAGTTTTCATGACAAAGTTGACACTCATTTTCATTGCGGTTCCATGAAGTTTCCAAGGAAGACCATTACCCTGTGCGCTTGTGTCAAAGATGCTTTGACAAGGCCTGCTTAAAAAGCAGTGTGCTTGAACGGTTCTTGAGTTGTACATTATAAAGTAACCTGGGTGCTAGCCGGGGTACAATTCGGACATTTTGAGAGAATGGCAGAAAAAACAGTTTGAAATGATACACAGGAACCTGGCAGGAAACCAGAGAAACGAGATAGAGGCTTAGAAGGATTCTGCGCAAGACCAAGCATTTTGATATGACATGGATCGGGAAAAATCGCGGCAAATTGATATTGTAAGCCGTTGTTATGACTTTCTTGCTCACTTGCAGGTGTCGGTCATTTGTAAAGTGGTTAACACGACACCGATCGTTGACACATTCGAACTACGGAAGATTGGAGGATCCCCAAATCAACAGTGGAAACTTTGTATAAAGCATTATTAGTCCGACTAATCGTAATCGTAGTGTATGTCAATTGCTCTACAATAAGCCTTTGGGTATACGAGCTATGCGTGACTGACCCATGATGGTAACTGGTCTGGAAATACTTATCGAATTGCATTATGGAATTGAGAACCTTCGTCTTAGACATGTAAAGGTTCAGTGATGAATAATAAACCAAGTACGTTCCTGCAGGTTCAAACGACACGTGCGACTAAAATTATACGAAAAGACAAGTCTGGGTAATTGTAGAGTGGTTGACACAGCATCGTGAAAAATAGGCTTCAGAAACTTTACTACTTAGTTTTTTTTATCAGCCGGCTAAAGGCGGTCATGCCGGATGACGTTGATAGACACCTCGTCCGTTCGTAGCTCAATGTATGGCATACACACTTTTTGTCAACTACTTTACACTAAGCCACCAGATCCTGGGCTGTTACAATTCACAAGTCACATAATTTCCGCTTCCAATTAATCACGTGCGTGGGGAGGCGGGGTGCAAAGGATCGAAATTTTGGTTTCATCAAAGACAAATGACCAATGCCAGAAATGTGGGTACAGTCAATGTTCTTTATAGTGACCGTCAATGAGCGGAAACACTCTATATAAAATAACGAACCACAGACTGCTTCTCAAAAAAGAATTTTAAAGGGATGTATTTCAGTACCATCATTGATAGTCGTTATATGACTGAAAGTATATTGAAAAACCCGACGACGTCACTATAGAAATGATTGACTGTAGCTTGTGTTTATAGTCCCATGGGACACGAAGGTGTGAAGGGTGCGCACGAATGAACCGTCTCTCTATATTTTTGGGACTCAAAACAGTTCGAGGTGTGAGAATGACAAATCGGTTGTCGCTAAAAATATGAACACCCCACTGTGTTATACATGTATCTATTTGGAAAT
Organism: Rhynchonema sp. JSB1_4; assembly: GCA_030248065.1. Classification (NCBI taxonomy): domain Eukaryota; kingdom Metazoa; phylum Nematoda; class Chromadorea; order Monhysterida; family Xyalidae; genus Rhynchonema; species Rhynchonema sp. JSB1_4. The sequence goes on along the minus strand of JASAMV010002497.1, from coordinate 54,841 downwards.
GATATTATGTATGCTGTCTGGTATATGCACCTCAACCTTGTTGTTTTCATACAACAAGGTAGTATTCTACATTTATAGAAAACTGATCAATCCAAGACACGCTATCATGACGGCAAAGCGATGTTTTTGCAAATTTGAGATGAAAAAAACAGGGAAGAAAACAGCAGTGTATCAAAATCCACCTGTATGTATTATATACCCGTGTCCGTGTCACTAACGTTAACTGAACTTGCATTTGTCAAGCCTAATTTTTAAGGCCAAATGTACCCTACACCTGAACTTTCCGGCCGCGGAATGACCTCGGTCAGTTGTAAAACGCGCATAAAACGGACAGCAGCCTCACAGCGTACCGCCGACGCGGTCCGCGTCTTGCGACCAACTTAATGTAATACCACCTAATCAAAAAGTCTCAAAAAGAACCGTATACCCTGTTTAGCGAGTTCCTTCATTTCCTCAGCGTCCTGGTCGTACACTGACGATGCCTCTGACGAGGTCGCACAACCATTCACCACCGGCGGACTGGCGGTCGCACGCGGTCCGCCGGGCGCCGTTTGGCTGCTGGTCGTACCACTGCCGCTGTTGTACCCGCTTTGTGGCGTGTTGTATTCATTCGTGTCGCGACCATTCGGCAGCACGCCCTGTTGTCTCGACCGCGGTCGCTGTTGCTGTTGTTTTTGTCCGCCGGAGGTCGCTGCGACCACATGCTGTCCGCCGCCACCGCGGTGAGAGTCGGACGCCTGCGACGACGGCGGCCGAATGTCGCGCGAACATTGCCGACACTTTTGTGCGACACGCGTTGTCGACGATGTCATGCCGCCGATACGAGGCGACAACATGAGCAGCTGTTCGTGTCGAGCGGCGGCTGTCTGTTCTTCCGATTCCGACACCAAAACGGAGCCGGTGTCGCAAAACAATTGGACGACGGCCAGAAGAATGCGGTCGTGCGGCACGTGACGGTCGTTATTGCCGTAGAAACGACGCAAAGATTTGCGCACCTGGATGTTACATGAGTGGTCTTGTACTTTGGGCTTACAGTAATGTCGTCAAATCATGTCGTCGCATCTTGTCGTCAAGTCACATGTATTACTTTCGCGTTCATTTTGGGGTCTATTTTGTTCGTTGGTTTATAATTTGGTTGGTTCGTCGTTTAAATTGCAACACGTTCGGCCCTATTTGTGACCGGACTCGATATTTTCGGTCACCGTGTAAAGAAATTTCTGCATGCTGGTGTTTAGGAGTCTTTCGGCCGACTCGGAACCAAATCATCGGTCAAAAATATATTCACCCACATGCTGTGTTTGACGGCGCAAAATGTGACTATAAAGAATTGGTAAATTTAATGTCGGCCAGACAAAAACCAATCTTTGCTAATCTGCCCAGCTGTGAAACAATACAGAACCCGGCATTACAGTATGTGATGTTTCAACGCCCCTTTATATAATAAGCATAACAACCGGTACCTGCGTCATCGATTCGCCGTGTTTGAAGTACAACACGACGACTCGTATTCTCTCATCCACCGTCATTTGCACCATGAGATCGCGCACCAGATTGCAATGCATTGAATCGGCACTGGTCATTGTCGATTGCGATTATGTACAATTGATGGGAGAATACCGACTGTTAGGTATTTGTATTATTGCTGATTGATTATCATGTGAATGGGCAGTTGTGGCCAGTCACATGTTGTTGCACACGTTCAGGTCAAATTGGTATCCAGTTGCACAGTAAGAATTTTATGGCGCTGTTGTTCGTAACTTCATAATCTGAAAAGAGAGCGACCAATTTTTGTCTGTATTTCAAAGCGTGACTAAAATATTCCTTGGTATACATCTACATCGGTACCAATAACCTCCGGGTGCATCTCACCTGGGTACATTAGAACACTTGGCCAAAGCTCACATTCCAAACAAGGAAACTGAACACTAATGGAATGCTTATGACACATCGACCCGACTGTAGCTGATGCATCACGAAAATATGTTAGAATAGTACATTAATGGGTGGTATATGCCCTTCACAAAGGTACAATTTGCCAAGTGGCATCAAGTTTTACATTTTCATAGCTCACAGAAATTTGAGGGCAACCTCAGTGCTTAGATTAGCAATGTGCACAAAAGGTCGCAAAACACGATGCCTTTATGCATTCCCAGGAAGTATATCACAACACCGCTACGTCACAAAAGAAGCGTTTTTACGGGAGTTTTAGTTTACACGAGTTATTTACAAGTCACACTTCCGCACAAAAAAATGCCTTAAGCCCGAGTAGTCATTGGGAAAAACTCTTTCATGTAATGTATTGGTATGGGAAGCTGGACGGTTTATGGGTTCTGACAACGCAATGTGGGATCCGTGACCGGAATACCGAAACATCTTGGCGGTGCCTGCGCAGAAAATATTGATGTTTCGAGAATAATGTCGTTGTTGTTGTTCTTGGTCGCTCTCACACGACTACATTGAAGTCCAAACTCGCACGCGAATAACTACTGTGGTTGCTTGTATGGGCCAACTGTAGAGTGATTGTCGCAGCTCATCGACACACTGTGCAAGATTATATTCGGGACTTCAAAACACACCGTTCTGTGCCAATCAAGAACGTCAACTACTTTACAATAAGACTCGTCAGTCAGTGCAGTGACATTTGGAGGATGTAAAAAACACCGGACACGGCGGCAACCAGAACCCAACCAGACACACAAGTGCGCCCAAATGTAAGTGACAACTGGTGCCCAGCCAGAAAAGGTGATCATCAGTTACAACAGCCAGCCTCTTGGGTACCAGGAACTTTCAAGATCGTCGTAAACTGTTTTTTGGCATACTTGCAGTCGTACTAGGTAATGCTTCCAAAAATCTATGGTGGCGGGAAGGTTGAAACTTTCATAAAATGTCTCGTTTGTTGCGACCCAAGAAAATGTGATTTCCTCCTCCGAAACCAAAGGCCAATGCTATATGTCGTAGCGGGGTCTTCCGCTTCTTCGGCGCATAAAACACGCACTTATGACAACAGACGACAATTCTGGATGGGGACTAAAAGGGGCGAAAACTGGGAAATTGGCTCGCGATGTGTGACTTTTGTGACACATGACACACCTGTTTGTCCGTCTCTGCGCCCGGCACGAGGAAACAAGGCCACGCACTTTTGAACCCAACCGTATAAAATGAATCAGGAACCAAATTGTATTTTTCATTCTCAAACAATGGTGATGCGCCCTTCTGATGGTGAAAAACTGAATTATTGAGTGTGAACATTCGCCAAGATCAATGATCAGTCTGACTGGGATGGCTTGCCGGTAGACTGTCTGTTTTTCATAAATTTATGACCATCCCAGGCTGGGTGAACACGCTCCTATGCCATGCGCCAGCGGCATAGTAGAAAAGGTTGAGGCACTGCGGTGCGGTCCTCTAATCTGTTGTTTTATTGCCATGGTGCGCGCCTTTATGTTTGGATATTTGGCAAATCGCATGAGGAACCAAGCTTGAGCCGGAGAAAGGTCCAACACTGTGACCGGCAAGAAACGAGTTTTCAGAAAAAGGAAATTTTGATAAAATTGCGGGACCTGACGCACTTCAATAGCGATAAACAGTCGCGCGTATGAGCCCATTTTTATCGTCTGTGGAGAAATCTAAATTTTTGGGGCGCTTGTGAAGACGCATATCAAGTGTGTTTCTGTGTCAAAGAGCAGGTTTTGAGTACGCACTACATACACATGGATATCGAAGAGTTTTCGAAATCGAAGCAAGGTCTGCATGAAAACGATTTTTCTCCCTGAATCCAGGCCTGGCTGCCCTCCAGCTGCTGTCGCGCACATTCGCAACATTATGACATGCCATAAATTGCAGTGTATGCTCGTAAACCGTTGAGAGCTTCATCGGCTCGTCTGCTCAACTGCAAACGACCATTTGTTCAAGTGCACGGCAACAGGTGGGCGTCAACCGTCTGGTACAGACTACAGTAAACCCTCGTTATAGTGATCGTTTTCAAAAAAATTGCGAAAGTGGCGCGGGTTGGTTCTGGTGGACCGAAAATGGCGAACATTTTCGCGATATGGAGGATGAACTGTTTTTAGGATACTACAACTGAGTATACCAGAATAAACCACACCAGATCTTAGATATTGGATAGTGTTTCTGACCAAGTTGGTACCCAATATACGCGAAAGATATACGCATTAGCGGTGAACAGAAAAACTAAAAACCGAACGAATGTTTTTTTGTTGAGAATGAAAATGAACAAAAAGGAACAGCCAGTGCAGACTGCCAAAACGAGAATTTGACAAGTAGAACCCAACTGACAGACATGGCTCAAAGTTTGGATATGCATAGATACCAGACGAACCAGCTTTGACGAAAAATCAACTGCAAGCAAGTTTGTTCGAATTGGCTGCCACATAAAAACTTGAAACGATCTTTTTTCACCACGCCTAGATAAAATAACAAGCCACAGAAAAATTGGACGAAAGATTGCCCTCCCTTTGCCACTATACAGTAAACACTTTTTATGTCCACTGCGTTGCCTGTGCCAAGCACTTGCAGACAGGCAGTCAGCTTGTGTGTGTTGGCTGGCTGCGTGGGTGTGTTTATAATGGTGCATCACGCGTTATGTGCTTGGCGGATCAGGCAACGCAGTGGACATAAATTCTGCATTAGCTGTTGTTGGACTATACGTATGCATAGTTTGTTGCGCCGGCCTTTTGCGTGACGCAGGTGATGCACAAATACATACCTGTACAATTTCGACTGGAACACGATTGAATGGCCAAACATGACAGATTGAAAAATCAAATGAAATTGGACCAGAGCTTGTCAACGGTTCATACGTTTTGATAGTATCCGCTACTGTGAGTTGCAGTTGCAATGCAGATCTTCGCCATATGAATTCAATTCAGCAAGCAGTAGGGCAACTTCAAAGACAAATCAAGAGAAAGTGAGCTGTGCGGCTGTCGAACAAATTGACAACAAATTGACACGTGCGCCCGGGTGCGCATTTTATTTTTATTAGAATAAAAAATAATTTATTTTTTTTTTTTTTTTTTTGTTTTTAATTTTTTTTAAAGAAAGTTGTGGTGGTGTCTGGGTATGTGTGTGCTGTTGTTTGTGATTTTATTTTTTTTTTTTTTATTTTTTTTTTTTTTTTTTTTTTTGTGTTGTGTTTTTTTGTGTGTTTTTTTTTGTTTTTTGTGCGGGGCCGCTGGGTGCTTTTTTTTCGGTTGTACCCTTTAAACAAGACAAGAATGCACATAGTTTAACGAAAGCAAATGTAGTCTACGGACAGAACAGCGGTGACCGTATTTTGCTTTTGGCCGACGAGGCTTGGCTCAGTCTTGTGTTCAACCGCAAGCTTGGACACCTTTGGGTCATGCAGGCCCGGATCACCCAGAAACGCGCATGCTCGCTGTTTCTTCAGACCTCTGTGTCTTTGAAAAAACTGCTGTTCTGGCCTCCGCTGTTCTATCCGCGAGACGAAAGTAGAACACAATTGCTGACAGTATCCGCACATCGCCGTTCGAGCGTGATTGTCAGCTGAGGTCAAGAAAACTGGAATGAAATAGGCGCAGCCGATCATAAAGTGCGGAAAAAAAATTAAAAAGTTGGGTTCTGAATTTCATTTGAACATGGTTCTGATGTACGTTGACATCTCTGACGACCCCCATCCAGCAGACAGCATAGAATGTCATCAGTCTGCGACGGCAGTGTAGTCCATGAGCTATAGAGTGCCCATGAGTTAGGTATACCTACATATTTGCATCATGGTTGACACATGTTGTCGACGCAATGTAAGTGAAGAAGCAGTTTGATTTTCGAACGTGCTTTCCTCACGGACCGGCGGTGCACCAGGGCATCATCAGCACGAATGCACCAACATTCGCCTGCACTCGACAGTAAAATTTCAACCATCTTACAATCATCCCGAACAGTTTGGCGAGGCCATCCGGGCTCGTGATAGGTGGTCGTGGTTAAGGCCGAGGTGGATTGAAAAGTGAAATGAACGAAAAAGAGAAGCGGATAAAAATTGAAACGGACAGGGACGCACACGCACGCGGGTGCACCACGCGCCCCGACAGCGTGGCGACACGAGTGTGCCGCGCGCATGCGACGCGCTGACGCGTGTCACGGATATAGAACAGCGGGTTTTAACGATATCGGAGGCATTCGTGTAGGATATGAGGAAGTGTTTATAAGAGGCATTACAAAGAACAATGCCGCCGTAAATGTACGTATGCAGGTCAGTTGTTTCGTCTACGCAGTTCGCGGACGGAGGCAAAAAAATTCATGCGTGTAGTGTAGGTACTTGTTGTTTGTTGGTTCGTCTGAGTTTTGGGTGCTCAATTATGGGCGATAAAAACAGGATATACAACAAAATTGAGCCGAATGAACTGTACTCACAGAAGTAAGGAACCAGAAAATGGTAACTTTTCATTTTCGGTTTTCCTTGACCCAATGACTGCTTGCATCCCATACGTGAAGTACATACAGTATACTGTACCTAGCCGCCCACGCCAATTATATTAGACCTCTGCTTACCACAGCGTGAACAACAAGCACGCACCACAAACAGACCAGTACGAAACGCTCAATAAATTCATTGGAAGGTAATGAAATGAAAAAGGGCAAAGCAGTTACTACAGTACCTGATTACGTAAACACATAAAACTCAGGAAACAGAAAAATGTCAACATCCTAAACTACAAGATGATTGTACATACATAGTACCTAAGGGTACTTTTGGTGTGAAGCGGATTACCTAGTGTAGCTCACGCCGCGGAAGATCAGCATTGATAGACCCTGGCGCCGAAACAGTTATGAACACTTTTGTTGCAGACGGACATGAAAATACCTACATATCGGACTTTTGCGCGCGCGTGTGTACCTACTACAATGACAAACGGAGTTGCAGCAGTGATCCCTGACACGACTTATACAAAATATAGCTGCACTAGCCGGGGCCACCTAATGTATACCTACAGTATATCCAGGGGTACATACTCATGTACGCTCTGCGTGTGTTCTAAATTGAATATATAAGACCAAGTTTTTGATGCAAACCTATACAAGGCAGAGTCAAGCATGCGGAACCCTGGTGCATGACTTCTGCACTGGGTTCGTTACGCCGCAGTGCAGTATGAATGAATGCCGAAACACTCAAACCAGCGTGCTCTATCATAGCAGGCATAAGTCTGTTGTGTGTCATGTTAGCACACCAGCGGTTTTTCCGAGCGCTCCTAAAAGTGCAACAAGGTTTTCGCCTTTCGGCCTTTTAAACACCGTTTTGAGCTTGAATACCTGCATACGCCTGAGGGCATATACAGTGCAGCTGTAGGCAGTAAATAGGGTGCGGTATCCATCACGTTTTTTACACGCATGCACATTTCTCTGATCAACACTCGGCAAAAGTACAACGATGACACGGGGTCCCATTGTGGAAACTTGCGGGTGCGCATGCAGAGGGTTACAGGCAGCAGCAGCAGCACAGAAGCATATCAGTGACGTCCGCCAGTGCAGCGCGAGAGAGCTGTCGACTCGCGTTAGGGCCCGCGCGCGTCATGCCCGTTTTTGTCATTTAGAATTCTCCCATCACCCGTCGTCCCGCAAGCCATCGGGCGCGCAAGAGCGTTCACTTGGGCTCTCAACACGGTCGACTTCTTGTATACATATTGTATGTACATGTGTACCAATCTTAGTTAGTGCGCACTATATAGCGCCCAAAATAGATGTTGAAATGTATGAAGGGACTGTACTGGTGTGCAGCTACATAAAGGTGCCTATAAAGACACACGCTCAGTAGTCGCAACCACATTAAATGCGTAAGGGCGTCATACAGTATATACAATGTGCATGCGGCATCCATTTAGCCGTCGCAAGGTCACACGGTACATGAATACCTACAGTACTCCTATCAGCAAAGCATCCGCCAAAACGATACCGCACCACCCGGTTACGATGTACTTACGGTGGGATTGCAACACATTCAAACAGAGAGAGAAAGAGAGACAGCGAGCGACTCTTTGTGACAAAAAAACGATAGGCAGAGAAATTGGGGCCGCTGGAAGCCGGCTGTTTGGGATATAATTTTGACAGACGGTGGTACATACATGTACATGTACATGTATACCGCCTACATACATACATGTACCTACACAGTTGGTCGGGATAGATGGATAGGTGACACGATAGAGGGGGCACCGTGTGACACACACACAAACACTGTAACAGGGCCGGAGGGGGCCAAAAAAAACGAGAATGAACGACGCGAAGCCGGCATCGCGTCACACCCGCTGCCGCGAACGTCGCACGACGACGAGTCGATGACAGGCCAGTTTTGCATACATAACAAATAAAGAGGGGCACATGCGCTTATTGTGATGCGGTTGACTAACTGAGTAACTTATCGTTAACAGAAAAAATCCGATCTTTTCACATTTGTACACCTTTGGTGTCAACAACGTGCGTCAATTACGTTACAGTCGGTCGATGCTCACGAACACACAGGCGCATGGCATGCATTTGCGATAAAGTTGGGAAGCCACAGAAAGGGCATTTCAAGATGGCAGAGTTATCTAACCTGCACAAATACAGAGCAGGAAAACTGATGCAAAGTGGATGGTAAAACGCAGCTTGCCCCTCGTGGTTCAAACTGCCTTCGGCTTGGATTTATTTTTAGACTTAGTTTAGGCTTAGGCCGCCGCCCCCCCTGAACAACTTGTTTCGTGTGCTCAGGTCTTCCCGGCTGGTGCCTAAGCCTGAGCCAAAGTCTGAAAAACAAACCTTAGCTATAGGTAAAGCTGACCACTGGGGGCGAACTGCGCTAGTACCGCGAGGCCGGCAGCTGTCCGAAATTCGCACGCTCTTTTTGTGTGCGCGTGATGCAAGTTTCGTTGAATGAATGCGCGGAAATTGCAAAATATACCGCCTGTATACGGTATGTACATATATACATAGTATGTACCACATGCGGCGCCAACCCAACTGAGTTGAAAATTATGCACGTGATGCATACAAATAGAACATCGATAGACTGCTACGTAAAAGCGCTAAATTGATGAGAACCCGAGCACGAGCGTTCTTTCCCAGTGTTAAAGGATATTCGCCGCGCAGTAGTGGTTGAAGATCACTATCAATGATCGTTAGCAAAAAAATTAAGAAGGATTCGCCATTGATGGTTAGAATCCGAGCACAACTTGTGTAGAGTGCAAGCGACCACTTAACGAATCCAGGGGGCCACGTGGACCTAGGCCCCCTTTGTACAAAGTGGCGCCTGACGGGGGCACCATTTCGGGTAAAAGATGGGAAAAAGATCCCCAAATCGCAGAATTTTCATTCTAATACACTTCAAAGGTCCAAAAATTGCTTGCGCCTCGCGGTCAGCTACACTCATTTCCATGAAATTTGGCTGTCACGAGTGCAAAAAGTGCAACATTTTCGCGCTCGTATTTTGTGTGATATTTGGCTTAAAATCGCCCCATTATAAACAGCCACAGGATAAAACAGATTTTTGAAAAATCAAACATGCACTAGACAAGAATGACTTTTAGGATTTGGCCCCCTTGGCCGAAAGCTGGATCCGCATCCCCACTGTAGGCAACACAGGTATGCACTACAAAATTGAAACATCACAAAAGCACATGTATAGCGTTTTTCGCTCTCAGCTTGTGACTGATCGACAAATATTGCAGAGGTATTGTGAAAAGGTACACCCTAACCCTACAGTAGGTAAATTTTTGCTATTTCCCCTTTTGACGCATAACGAAACAGCCCCACCATACCAACGGTTGAACCAGGAAAATGTCGACCAAACTCACTTTTCATAAGCTCCATGGTTTTGCAACATATTGATGCTCATTTTCGATTTGAGATACTCACAATTTTGTTTATCACAAAAACGCGAAGCAAACCCCTAAGCCCAAGTGGCATGCCCAGTATTTTCAGTATTATGTGTGCAGTGCGCGAACCAATGAAAAGTATGCCAGAAGCTTCGGAGAAAATTAGTTTCTCAGAGTATAGAAAAAAGCAGTCCACAGAATAATGACAACAAGAAACATTATGGGGCCTAATAATAGCAACAAGCAGCAGGTGTAGTTTGCAATTGGGCTGGCGCCAGAGCAGACATACAATAACCTTGTTACCAAAGAATAAAGCCATTGTCTGTCATTGATGACAAAAGAGCATGTGTATACTTGATTATTGTGCGCGGCTTTGAAAAAAGAAGCAACATGCGCACATGTGCTCCACAATATTGTCACACAAAAGCGCAAGTCAAGTCCTTTTCTGACCAACCGGGCACAATAGCAGCGTAACAAGGCAGGCAGGCAGCTGCAAACAGCAAAGTTGTTCCTAATGGACACAACAACATGGCAACATTTTTGGCACACACATACACTGTGCGTACATTAAAGTCAAAGTGGGGTTGTACATGCAGTCATAACGCATAACTGATAGACTGATGTTCCGCACGCTAAATGCATCAATTGTGACTTGATTTGTTGGTTGTGGCTGCAGCACCGCCCTTGGTCACCCCGCTCTGCTTGGGAGACAAGCTTGGGCCACAATTGTAAAGTGGTTGACAAACAGAATGTCGTTGACAACACACTCAACTGACACACACCCACAACGCTGCGTCCCGTGACATGCTGAATTTGCTGCTCAATTTTGATGTTCATATACCTGCGCATAAGCTGGGTACACCTTCCCTTGGGACTTTGAATGCAATCCTAAATGAGTGTATAAAATTAACGCCGTGTCAGCGCCCTGTGTCAACTACACTACAATCGGCCGGACAAAAAATGTGACGGGCGGAGCTGCAAACGCCGCGACGACGAGGGATTATAAAATTCCTGACGACATTTTCTGATGATAAAAATGGAAGCGCGAACTAACTTTATATGGAAATGCCGGCTGATCGCGGGACATTGCTATGCGCAGTGAAAGTGCATCTTTGTGCCAAAACCGCTTGACTGAAGCTTGTGTGGTGTTCTGTGGCCAACAAATACATATGTACATACATATACGCGTGAACACCCATAGCTACAAGTATGGACACACTATTGCAGCACTTTGTGCTCAACCGAGGACCATACTGCATAGGGTATACATGGTCCATGGTAAAATACCCACCTGCCTGTACGTTGTATAACTACTGTATTTGTGTGCCACAGCAAGTGCTTGAACCATTCCCGATTAGCTTGCTTATACCGCCTCCGTGCCCTCTAAGCGAACAATCTACCTTATTGCTGGGTGTTAGGTATTATGTATAGTATAAGCTGGTTCGTCCGGCTGAGTGCGAATATTTCCCCATATTTCCCTCTGAATGTGCGCGTAGACTAACCGGACAGAAAAACAGGCATTTCGGAGACTTTATTTCTCTTAGTTTTCCGTGAAATGACATCGAAACTCTTTGTACATGACATAACGTATGTATTACTGGTTCCAGATTACAGTTAAACTGTCCAACTTGTTTCGTACCTAATGTACATATGTGTGTTTGGGAACTGGAATGAAGCAAGCCGGTAAGAACAGAACTTCGAACCTGAGTGGTGCGTTAAGAAAGGTGTGCAAGTTTGTCGGAATGCAAAGTGTGCGGGTGCAGTGAACACGAGGAACCGTTCTAATGGGATTAGACGCCTGCGTCAGCCACAACAACAACCATGGCACGGCTCGCGCCGGTTGATGCTTTATTACGTGGCGTTTGGCTGAGGCTTAGGCCCACAGTTAGGTCTAGGCTTATGCTGAGGCTTACACTCTGGCTCAGGCTTGGGCCTACGCTCAAGCCATCCACGACTAGCCTCTCAACCGAAGCCGAATGCCAGCTCTAAACCACCATGGTGCGAGTTGTGCTAGCCCAACCAATGTAACAACCAACAGTTTCGAATGGCACGCGCAAACAAGGTCGCTCAACCGAGGACTGAAAGGCAGGCATCCTGAATGTTAGATCTGTGTGCCTCTGAAAAAAACTGGGCAACCAGCGCGAGCTTCGAAACTTTCACGTCGCCTTTTATTCACGCCTAAAAATAACCTAGGCATAATTTGCATTCTATACCCATGCAGCTTAGATGTATGTAGCTGGTGCTAATTTCAATTCAAACGTCAATCCCAAATAGTGTAACGCCAATGTGACCCAAGCACACACACCGGTATTGGAGCAGTCTAATTGACCTGATTCTAAAGCAGGGCAAATGGCATGGGAATGAGGGTATACATATAGTACATATACCTAGGTACCGGGCATTTTCATGTACATTATGTAGGTATACGTTTGATGCCGAACACTGAAACGGGACAACAGTAGAAACATAAAAAAGAGCTCCAGGGACCCAAGCCCACCCTTCTGATCAGTCATCTCTGTGCCGAAGAGACAGGACACACCACAAAACCAAAGCCACCGGAATGAGTTGTGGATAGAATGGCAAGGATGAAGTGACAGATTCATCCGTCATTTGACTGTCGGAATGAATAAATCAGTCAGCTTTGGCTTTCAAATTGATTCGTTTAACGTTCCAGGTAATGCGGCGGCAATTATGAATTTTTTGACCGCCTGTGTGATTATGTAACCAGAGGGCAACTGAAAGTCAAGCTGCTGCTAAGTCAGTTTTAAGAGACCTGGGGAGCTATAGTAAGTTTCTAATTTCGTTGCCTCATGTATTTTTACAGACGCAGGAAAACTCCCGTTCGAAGTCGAAGCAGGCAACAAGCTCAACGCAAAGTCAACAAGCCACGCAGCTGACACACACAGCTTGTGTGACTGAAACATTCGAAACGCACACGAGCCAGCTGCGTGGCTTGTTGACTTTGCGTTCAGCTTGTTGCCTGCTTCGACTTCGAACGGGAGTTTCCCTGCGTCTGTAAAAATTCATGAGGCAACGAAATTAGAAATTTACTATAGAAGCCATGATTTTTTTTATGAATTCAGGCGACGTCAACTTATACTGGCATTAACCTTCGCATCCCACCCAAGGACAACAAATGGGAACGAATATTCCGATATTCCGCTAAATGTTTTCTCGTCCGACCATACGTGATCAATCAGCTGGTTTGGTCGGCAGCGAAAAAACGACCATATGTAATCTTGCCGAAAGTTCGCGCGAAAAAGACGGATAAGTGGACTGTTTGTGGTTCGTGACTGCGGTCGCAGGCAGGTCTGTAGGTAATTCATTTTCCACAACTCCTTGCGAGCGCAGCTAATAACGGTCAACAACAACAAACGGTTATATGTACATAGACATGTACCTATACAGTCAATGTCATTTGTAAATGACCCTGGGCACTCTTGGACAACTCAAATTGTCAACTAAAGTTGTCTGCTCCGAGCATTGATTGAGCGCGACTGGCATCAGGCATTCGGCATGAGTTGACGACTTTCGTCGACGATCTGAGTTGACGAGTTGAATATAAGCCCGTGCCCGATCATGTGAGGGTAGACTGTACACACACATACATGCTACTCACAAACTACCAACACCTGCACATTGACGACAGACGTGTGCCGCAAATGCGCCCACTTGACCAGACCGTGCCCCAGAGTCAGTCCAATTACTATACGACGTCGCTGCTCTAACGGGCCACACAAACTGTACATATGTAGCTGCATTGTTGCGCTGGGAAATTGCACCATGCATAGTTGCCCCTGACTGGGCACGGAACTATACACTGCGCGCAAAGAGCTGCTTTCAAAATGATGGATCAACAGCAAGAAATTTTGAATACGACAAAAATGCCGATACGTACTGAAAATACCGTATAAGCACTTTTTGTCATTGGCTATATCAATTTCGTTCCAACCACGATGCCAGCACGTGTTGTCGGTGTGCCAAGAAGGTGCCAGGTGCGCAATTCAGAGACGTGTGTCAAGCGTTTGGTATGATTTGTCCGGCCCGGTCTTGCCTCGGACTGTCCCCATGGATGATATTTCGAGATTGGGATGTTACTGATGCCACACAGTTTTTACCAACATGAAACTTATTCATGGACAGCTACAGGAAGACATTGGTTTCCAAAGTGGCAACAGTGACCACAAATTAAAACCGACGCAAAAATACCACGTGTGATCGATGCAAGACCAAGACCGAGCCCATCTGACCAAATTTGCTGCCGGGTTATCAGGCTGCTCTGGTTGCGAAGTTGACATGAATGAACAAAGAAAAGCACTTGGCGCGGCCACCATCTGTGTGTGTGTGTTGTGATGGGCAGGGGTTCATCATTATTCTTTCCTTCAAACCGACGACTGCCTGCCCGGTCGCGTACATAATTGAATTTTTTGTTCTGATGCAAAACGGAGCACGGGGTACCGGACCCCGGCTTGATTGTGCAACATATACATACACACATCGTGAAAGTGCATTATGCATTGGGAACCATGGGTGGTATGTTCGAAACGGTGCAAAACGTTGGGCGTCGAAAGCCCGGTCGGTGCAAACATGAAACATTCCACGTTAAAAGCAGGCAATGTTTCATGTTTTACACCGACCAACCTTTACACGCAACTGACGTTTACAACGTTTCGAAAATTCCACCCTATAATATACATAACGTACAAAAAGATGAGGAAATAAGCTGAAGCTTACCGTTGGACCACTCATGTCGACGAAGGTAAAAAAGGTTGTGTGGGAGTGTGCGTAACAGGAAAGAGCGTTATGTTCCGCCATCTGGGCTTAACAAGTGGTGGTACATATTTCTGAACCTTAGCGGTAAGTGTCAACCGATAAACAAACCGCCAGATTTCTGCGCTGAAAGTATCACATTTATGTAGATTACCAGTGCTGAAATAAATGTCAAAAACTACAAATTGTGTATGTAAGGTTATATTGACCACAAGATATGGTAAGTAAAAGTCGAACCAACGTGGAACAGTGCAAACGTGGCGAAGCTGTCGCAATCAAAAAGTTTGACAAGTGAAACACGCCGAAACCATGCAAATAAAGAAAGGGCGCGAGGCGGGCGTTCGTTTTTTTTATTTTTCAGTTTATTTTCTTCGTGCTTGTTGTGCGCTGAATGAACTTTCCCGATTTTCTTAAACGCGCGGGGCTCACAGTTATGACAGACAAGACCATGCGCGCCCAAATAACATCCAGACCAAGTGAAGAGGGTTGCACGCGCGCTACCGGGCAGCTCAACCACCCTGCCCTGCTCTGGACTATGACTGCACTTTAACTCGGCCGGTTTTCAAAGATTTGAGCGAAAAATTCGGCAACTTTATCTGCCGTTGCCAATCTAGGCATATACACAAACACATACTGTGTGTCAGAGCACAAATTTGACATAAATCAAACGAAAAAATGCGCGCTCGTGCACCACCAAGCATTTTGCACAGCGTCAATAGGATTTGTTTCGGACTTGTGGTGTGTGTGTGTGTGTTCGCGTGGTTAATGTATTTGGTTCTGTGGTTGCGTGCGAAAAAACGTGGCAATGACATGCTCATAACGGTAGGGCAGCAAGCCGAAGAACAAGTTTAAGAGCAAGTGGAAAACTTAAAGTATATATCATTGCTAAAATGCTTTCTGCTTCAAGGTAAACAGTAATGCAAACGTCAACAGAAATGTCAATGTTTCATAAATAACAACTCTGACAAACAACCTTGATAAACTTTCTACTGTGATTTGAGGAGGGCGAGTTCTGAGTTGCTTCAATCTGACTTTCCACCTGAGCAAGCATTAAATGAACCTTGCCATTGGACTGAATAGGCGGTCGTTACTACCACTCAGCCGCCTACGCTTCTGGGTTTCCTGACCAGTACAGGATGCGTGCTTTGAGCATTACTATGGGGCATGCAGTTTTGCATATTGGTGTACTACTTCTGGGACCACGTGTCTATTCGCACCATAGATTCCAAACATTCGGATCACTTTTGTTTAACAAAGTCAGCATTTTTACGCACACAAAATACAGAAAAAGCAAAATCCATGATCTAGTATGCAGAAAGGCTTGGGACAAAGAGAAACACACACCCCGTGTTTCCATTGGGCATCGTAATGGGCTGTCTTCCAAAGAACTTTCTTGCCAAATGCCGAGCAATTGACACGGATTATTAACACTCTCGGTCTCAACTGACATAACAATACTTTACATTTCAAGTTCAAAATCCAGTAAATATAAAGTTCAAAATCCGGTTTCCATCCCATGCTTGCAAACTGACCCAAATGAGGCGTATACGAAAAAATGCGGCAGTACTCAGTGTCAACGATTCATGTCACCCATCCTACGATGAGCCAACTTCTACATCACCCCGAAAGTCCCTTCAGACAAGTCATGAACCGTGCAGCTGAACGGATTTCAGCTATTGATGGGCTCTGTTCGCATTATCGCCCACGCAAATATTCGTCACGCTCAGAGTTTCACGTCTGCGATCCGCAAATGACATTATATTTTTGGACAAGGTGCACCGATTCCTACATGTAGGCAGCTAATGCGCATCTGTCGTATTTCGTTATACATAGATGTCAGACAGGCAGGAGCACCACCCGGAACTTGCAAAGAACAAAGTTAATGGAACAGAATCAGTATTTTTGGCTTTGATTCACTTACAAAACCGTGAAGTAATATCTGCCCGATGCAGTTTGCACGCGGGCAGAGCGCGAAAGCCGTGCTATGTGGTACATCTGCTGTTTGAAAACATGGCAATTATAAAAGCATGAGTTTGAGGAGAGAAAAGCTTCATAAAAAAGCGAAATGAAATGCCAACAGATGCTCGTTGAACAAGTGCATACTACAGGTTGCGTTTGGTTGTGTGCTCGGTGGCCGGGCAATTGAGCAAAACACATTTGAGCAAGATCACTTTGAGCAAGTGAAAAAGAGCAGGGCCAAAAGAGCTGAGCACTTATATTTTTTTCCAATGGCTTAGGCATAGGCTGATTTTGGTATCAGGCTTAGGCTTAAGCTTAGGCTCACACTTAAGATTAGTTTTGTTTGGGTTTAGGCTTAGGCTTAGGCCTATTCGTTTTGTAGGTTCTGCTCTTTTGGACTCTGCTCTTTTTCACTTGCCCAAAATGGTCTTGCTCAAATGTGCTTTGCTCAATTGACCGTCTGCCGTGTGCCCCTGTCTATTATTATTCGTTCGCAGATTTTGTCTCTGGCTGCTTGCTTCCGCCTAGCTGAGCAACGCAAACCCTCGCATGACTCACTGTTTATTGCACATTGGCATTTCGACGCTCAGTATAATTGTTTCCTGAATAAAGTTTGCTGCTCGATATGTACTATAACTGTATTTTAGCGCAATATCAAAAGAATGGATGACATGCTGCGCGTTTGAAGCTTCCGGTCAAAAACCTGCGGACACGGTGAACCAGGTTCATGCAAAATGATGAGAAATTATGATGCACGCGACGTGGATTCAAGTGCGCAAAACGGGTCCGCGGAAAATTCCGCAGCGGTCATATGGCAGCAGGACATTAGTGGCCTTAGTATCGTAGCAAATTGTAACGGTTGTTGTGGTTTGCGAGGTTCCTCATTTCATTCAGGCTGCATAACAAGCAAAAACTTACGTCCACAGTAGAGTGGTTTGAACCTCACTACAATATATACTTTACGGAGCGCAGACGTAAACATGTACTTGGACTTGCCGTACCTAGCTAAAACGATTCTTTTATCACACAATCTGTACATGATCACCACACGTCTTACTCTGCTCATCCTCCCCCCAATCATAATTGCTCTGCTGCGATATTACGGCCCCTGTTTTACTCTTGCTGCAACTAACTCATCAAAATCTAACAGGTGGTTGAGATCAAAAAAGTCCCAAAGTGTTCCTTTCATCTCTGCTGCGACATCACCGCGCACTCCCCAAAACTACTGTACCGGAGAAGTCATATGTTCGTTTAAGCCTTCCGGGGCTTAAGCGAAAACTTGACAAAGTACAGGAGATCAGATTCGGGACCAATGGGACTATTGTTGTCAGCACCATGCGCGCGTCGTTATCTGACCACGACAACACAAGAAAGAAACAATAACAGTCACAGAGTAATATCTCATTTCAGCTTAAGCTGCGAACAACCAAAGGAACGAAAAAAGCTGCCTTGTAAAATCCGATGGTGATAGTCAAGGTGATATGAGAAAACGAGCGAACGACTATGCCCCGCGGTCGCAAAAATGTACACAAGAATGATAAATGTATAAATATTTGTTATGCCCCGCGCGTTTAGCTTGACACTTTCTGCGTAATACGCGCAACTATTGAGTCGCAGCGGTTATGAGGTACAGCTGTAAACGTGCACCATTTACCCACAATGTTTCAAACAATGACCTCAGAAATTTTATGCTGCCCAACGCACATCAAGGAAGCCCCCAAAAAATTTACGGTTGTCCAAATGGTATATGCCAAAATGAATGTTATAGGCATTGTGGTTGTGCTTGGTCGTAAAAGCGCAAAAAGTAAACGTTGGAAAAAGGAACTCTGGCACAATTGATGAATATGGCTTAAATGTGCGCGTACCAGCTCGGGTCATTTTTTAATAGACACACATACACCAACAGAAAGAGCGAGAGCCTGCCAGCTCTAATGGTGCTCCGAAAGTCGCGGTAATGGAAGTCGATCCTCTGTAGCCGTCGTATGGACATTATAAAATATCGGACTCACATTTTTTGCCCCCGGTTATTGACATGCCCCACCATACGGCAGCACCTTTCATAATATTGACTGCCAAAAAGCTGATGTGTGCAGGAAAATGTACATTTATGTTGCTGCGATTCTAAAAAAATATAAGACCGATTAGATTTCGGCAAAAAGAGGAACTAAAAAGGATGTTGTGATGATAGCCCATAAAAGCACGCGGTAAGACAAGCAACACGTCGAAGTAAGCAGAAGGATGATGGATAATAAACGGGTGACATCGCATACCACCTACGGTGAACACCAGCGTGATAGGGGTGGGGAGGGGGGGGGGGGGGAGGGGGGGGGGGGGGCGGGGAAGCAGGGATAGACCTCGGTGTAACTGAAAATTGTTAATGGAAGTTGTTACGAGCTCGCCGACGAGCTTTTCGACCGAATTTAACGACTTTGCCCACTACTTTACACGTTTCGAAATTCACCCATAAGCATTTTAAACACAGAGCAATGAAAGGAATAATGCTAATTGAACCTCGCAAACTCGACCCATGAAAGTGGTACTTGTGCTATATGAATGGGTACTTTGACCCAAGCTACTGAAACATCAGTGGCTGCTTTGGTGATGGTGGGGTGGGGTCGGTGTGCTGGTGTTTTCTTAGCAGGTAATGTTTCACGTTTACACCGAGCTGACACCACCGGCTTTTGATTGAGCTTACACCGACCTTTCACTATCTTTTACTTTAAAAATATCACCCTTAGTCTCTGGTGATGCAATGTTCCCCATGCAGGAGCCTCGTACAGCTGAAGCGCATCAGCACCTACAGTATTTATAAGCACGATTGTCTGGACTGTATTGCTCCAGAAAAAGCTGTCATCATAAAACTAAATCCACTGCGACAAACCGTCATTACAAATCTACCGTAATCAGTGCGTGCTGTGCTCAAAGTATAGTCCGTCCATCAGCTCATGACAGTTTGTCTTGGTGCTTGCTGGTTGGTTCCCTTCCTCCACGTTCTAATGAAAGAGAAATTGAGTGGGACCGATTTTGCAAAAAAAAACTAAAAAAATGATAGAATGTGTCGAAAAGGATTGAATTCGATCAAATTTAAAATTAAATTAAATTAAAATGGATAAAACACGTGGATTTCATGCAAATCACATTTTAGGAGCAAAATTAATTTTTTTCGACTTCTCTTTCAGTAGAACGTGGAGGAAGGGAACAAGTCAGCAATCAGCATCGGAAAGTGACATGAGCTGATGGACGGACTACGCGTCCGATTGAGCCACAGACGTGATAAAAACAAAGTCGTAAACGTGGATCACCGACCAAACGGGTCCCCTTCTCAAAATAGTTAAACGCCGCTTACTTTGAGGGCTTAAACTGCTTTAAATACTCTTCATGGCTTCATTTAAATCAGTTTCAGAAATACCTCTGTGCTAGGCATACTTTATCACAGGCAAAATGTACCGAACCATACATGTGGGCAACGATGGCATACAGCCGTAACAACAAGCATGATAAAGACCTTTAAATGAGGGGCACTAAAACGCGGCGCAATTTGAAAATTTCTGGTGCCACGTCTGTTGGTGACTAGAGGGCAGCTTCAAATGAAGTCAAATTTATTGGCAGTTGCACAAGTCTGGGACCAGAACTTGGCATGACTTGAATGCGTGCCTCTGACCAATTGAGTGCAAGTATAGGTACATTTGGTTAAGATTTGATGGTGACACTACCTATCAGACGGACACCCAACGGCGGGGGAGGCAGACCCGGAAATCAGTTAAAACCATTTTCCGCTTCAGCTACCACTATAGTCCGCATATAAGTGTAACCCAATGGTCGAAAGAACATGACGAATGCGGCCTATTACAATTATGATTTTTTGGGCTTTGGCATTCCTTCCAAAAATATGTCAGGTTTCTCCGTTTTTGATGAAATGCCCAGAAGTTACAGTCAGCATGGCGCTCATAACACACACAAACAACGTATTGATGCAGAAACATACACAGGACAAGCAGAATACGCACATAAAGTGGCATACCGGTGTATTTTGCTCTCGAAGCTCAGTGTACCACGTTTATGCATCATAGGGTTAGTTAACTTGATGATATGATAGTCTGCTGTATATCAATGCACAAAAAGGCCACTGGAGCGCGCGCAAGAGAGCCATATACGCTGTTTATTTACCCTTTGTGCGCGATATCCAGCTGGCAGCATGCAATGTAGCAGCAAAGCACAACAATAATACATAGCCGACTAAGCAGTATTCGCATGCGGTATACGATTTTCGAAAACGGCTGCAGCCTATCAGTAGTCCATAACTACGCTAATCTATCTGTCTGGTGCACTGCTCTTTGAATATGAGCGGCGAGCCTACAGTGATATGATAAAACACTGAACCACAGGCAGTTTATTAGGTCCATGGTTCACGCACAAAGGGTGCACACTGCGGAACGCAACGACAGAATTTATTTTGTTGCGGGTTGTCAATGTGCAGCATTCGACTAATTCTGCGCTGGTTGACGTTACTCGTTCCCATTGTTGCACAAAAAAGCTCCACGGGTGGTCCGATCGTTGGCTCGATTTTGGGTTCGACAAATAAATAAAATCCTGTTTGTTTCGAACACTAATTTGGACCAACTATACCACTATAGATATTTTCTTTTTCCTCTTGAAGAACAAACTTTTCGCTATAATTCAAACCTTAAAATGTTAGAAAGCTGATGATCAGTGTCGCGATCAACACTGCAAGCTCTTATAACATACGAAGTTTTTATTGCGAGTTTGTAGCAGATTATTGTTGGCAGCCATGAGCGAAGTGGTTGTGGTGACAGCCTGGCTTGACTGTGGTCAAGTCAAGTCGTCGAATCACTTGTATTATTTCTCGCGCTAGATTGGGGCTTGTATTATTGCTAGATTTGACGGCTTAATCTGACAACCGTACAATTAGCCGACAATCTTGCATCGTGTCAGCAACCAGGGTTGGGCAAAAAACGTTTTTTTCCAAAAAATCGTTTTTTTAAAAAGCGTTTTTAAAAAAACCTTTTTTTAAAAAAAAACGCCCAGATGACCAAAATATGCCCCAAAAAATTGGAAAACGCTCGTGTTGGGAAGAAAACGTGGTTAGATGAAGTAATTCTATGTGTTCTGAGGCAAAATAAACGGGTCGCAACCCTTTTCTTGCGAGTTGTTAACATCCCATATCAGACCCGCATCATGGGACCAACTTTGGCCGGGGTCATCACTGAAAGTCAGACTCCGTGTATCGACGTATCTCGACAAAGTAAAAATTGGTCGAAAATTTTTTGACAAAAAATGGGACAAAAATTTGATTTTCCTTGAAAATCAGGGTACTTTCCCTGAAAATCAGGGAAAATCAAGGAAATTCAGGATTTAAAAAAACGAAAAACGACCCAGGCGTTTTTTTTAAAAAAACGTCGTTTTTTAAGAAAAAAAGGGCCGTCGTTTTTTTGCCCAACCCTGTCAGCCACCTGTGGCTACTGCGCCTGATCGGTCACCGCTTTTCTGCTTCCCCTATCCAAGCCTTCAAAAAATATCTGTGGCCGGGTATTTATAGCACGGAAGCGTCAACATAATGTCCTTGCAATGGCCTTGATGAATGAGCGAACATGTGAACATTGAAAAAACGGAATTCAAGTCCGAGCAGTCGAAGCATGATCATTGGATTGGTGTACCAAATTTTCACTACAAAAAGTTGCAAGTTACATAGAATGAGTTGAGGTCTGGCATATTCCTTCCTGGCTGGCGGCCTGAGCATGGGAAAGAAAAAACGTGTTCGTTTTCGTTGTATGATTTGGTTACTAAAAATGGAATGAAAACACAAAAAGTGCCAGTCACACAAGGTATTCAATAACAAAAGTAATTTTAGCGGCGTGCCATTACAATTTGTTCATTCAAGTTTCTGTTTTTGCTATCAAAAGTTAATTATAGGATAAAATTAGCGGCAACACCAAGCAATACAGGTGCGGTTTCTTGAGCTTTGATGAGTATGAAGTTCACCAAAAAACCATGGGAGTGACAGTTCACAAGTACATTTTACTATGTAGCGCGCAGACCGAAAGCTACATACATAATTTAAAAATATTCGCTTGCGTCACACGAGAGGACGCACTGTTCGATATAAAATGCAGTGAAAATACAGCGGTATTGCTGCGGTTGTTGAAAAATTTAGAGTCCGTTGCTTACATCAAGGCTTGCGCAAGCCGAAAATAGTCCGCGAGCGCGGCAGAGAAACGACGAGAAGTTTCCGTTTAGCTGTTTGAGAGGAGTCTGATTAATTATTTATCTGACTAAATGGCCTGTGTGGTTTATGCTTGTGTCTACAGTCCTCCGTGTTCATAGTGACATGATCGGGATTCGGTATACTTCCCAACTTCCGTAAGAGTTATAATTGCAGATGGTATACCTAGATCACACTGCGATTCAGCTCAGGCACTTGGAATTATAGTTGGTCGCGCGCGACCACTTTCCCAGCAGAATGTACGCTGCTGCACTGTTCTTCGTTTTTTGCAGTGTTCAGGCGTTTACGCATAAGGCCTCACTTGTTGAAAAAAACAAGCGTGCAAAAAATCATTTTTGTCAAATAAACGTGAAGAAATCAAACGATTGGTATTTTGGGCGCGACCACAGCTGCGACCACTTTGACACTTGAAGTTGCTGTAGCTCAAGCGTTGTGTTTGGAGGTCAAGCACTCATGGCTTTTATGAGCTTCAAATGATTTTGGGCGTCGTTTAAACATAATTAATGATCAATACCGGAACATAGAATTTTTTTGCCAAAAAAGTTGCAACTTTTGGGCGCAACGACCATTTTTTTGGGCGCGGCGACCATTCGAATATTTACGTATCACACCCACTAACTTGAAAGTATGATTATGGTGTTGTTCTTATTGTGTTTGGTCAATTATAAACAAGTTTCGCCTGTTTCACACCCCTGGGTGCAAACACGCGGTGGTCGCCGGCAGTGGTCGCCAGCCCGACTATAATTCCACCCTAATAGCGATTGACGTTGTGAAATTCAGTATACAGGGGGAGGACTGTATACTGTCAGAACACGCGACCGCGATATCACGCAAACACAGCAAGCTTGCTCAATTTTGTATTATGCTTAGTATTTTGTGATAGGGCGTCGGGTTAGTTTTGTTCTTTAATATTGTTCTTCCGCCAGGTTGTTTTTGGGGGGTGTATATGTAAATATAGCTTTGTTTTTCGCGATTAAAATTGCAAGGACAAGTAGATACAGTATATGTACAGAAATCTATGCCCTAGCCCTCCGTCTCAGATCAGCTATCGGAAGCCGGACACCCGCAAGACGATACGCGCCCTTTAACACTCTAGCATCATACTTCTAATGTGATATGTAGTCTGTCGACGTGCCCAAAGCCATTCTTGTGTCATTCCACGTGGAAAGGAAAAGGAACAAAATGTGAATATTGTTACTCTAGCCGTACGTGTGTGTATCCGTCCAAATTACGGCTGTATCAAAGATGGCAACTTGTGCGAGATTCTGGCCACAATTATTTAGTCGTGATCGCATAAATGCCCCGACAGCGATCGTTGACGACTGACGACCAGACCGTGACATCGGCCTGGCTGCGTTGACGACCATCATTGACGATGTGCATTGCCGACATGAATATTAGCCGAGATGCCTTTGATGTACCTCCACGTGGTGCTGTATTGGGCAGATCTGATAATCCACCATGGCAACAGTGGACGTGAGAGAAAAGACAGGTGTTAATTCTATGGTCGTGGATACATCGTTTTCTGCTGATGTTTAGGGTTGAAATGGGCAGCAATGTGGTTTTTTGGGATCGGGACCAACTCCACAAATTTTCGGAATCGGGATTGGAAAAAAGTTTAGGGCGAGGTAAGCCATGAGTTCGGGATCGGAATGCTGGATCGGGATCAGAGCAAACTTTTTAGTCATGCAAGAACCGAAGATTTTGGGGCTCTTTTTTAATACTTGAAAAAAGTTGGAAGTCCTTTGTTGATTAAACTGACGCAAAAACAAACGATTTTTAGCCACAATACGCAACTGATGAAAAAATGAACGATTTTGAGTGAAACAACAAAAAAATTGACGGGTAATGAATGGTTTATAATTCCGAAAAGTTTCGGGATCGGCATTAGAGTTCGGGACTCGAGAGGGTAAGAAACGTTCCAAGAATCGGCCACATTTATCGAGAACACAAGTCTGTCCCTAAATTTTGAGTCCGCGCTTTGTGTTACAGAAATGAAAATGTAATAGTAAAATAGACCATCATTAAAAGTACCAGAAAATCAGGTTTTTAAATTTTGAAACTTTTAAGTAGCTGCGTGACACACAGCCCAGAAAAGACCAGAAAACTACTAAACTGCTAACTTGCTACTAAACTGTTACATTCATTGACTGAAATATGAGGTAAATAGGCCTCGTATCGTATTGCGTCTTGCATCACGTTTGGAAGCGTCAGATAAAGTTCATAACATGAGAATAAATGGACCACAGCCTTTCTACCCACGCCAACTTTGAATTTGGGGAAAGACGTTGAATAAGGTTGAACCTACCGGAATGAGGCACGCTCAAAGGGCCAAGCGGGGGAGCGTGAATGTCCGTTTGGGAACACATAACAAGAAGATGTGGTCCAACCCAACTGGCGCCGACAAATTTGCATAATTGGTCCGATCAAAAACGGAAGTCAGACCGCAAAATGGTCTACAAAACGCAACATTATACAGAAAAAGGTAGACATGCATCCACGTCGTCAGCACGCAGGCATCATTGGGCACATAAAATAGAGAAGAAGTTCGCTTGTCCAAGCATACCCCAACTAAACCTATTCCCGACGCAATCCGGGCAGATGGTAGTGATATAAAGCAACCAACCTGAAAACAAATTTCTTCGCTCTCTCAAGTGAAAGCTGAACCATTTACGTGGACGAACTTGGTACATTTGGAGAGGGTTAGAGGAATGCGATTCCGACATGTATTGGTCGCACAATGACTAAGAATCCATCCAAAAATTTTCCTGAATGCTAAAGCATGTCTCGCTGCAGATCACAGGCGTTCTATTTATATTTTTTCCAAAACATTTCTGGGGATATCACAGTCAAGTTGCTTGAACTCAGCGAGCGCGATATCCGCAGAAATGTTTTGGAAAAATATAGATAGAACGCTTGTGATCTGCAGCGCGACGTCCTTTACCATTCAGGAAAATTTTTGGATGGATTCTCATACCATGGTAAAGTAATTGTGTGACCAATACACGGTATGCGCCCAAAATGCAGTGTTGAGTTTGCGCAGTGGATGAGACGAAACTAATCAACCTCATCGAATTTCATACCAAGACTCTCTGTCATTAAATAACGATACTTTCTGCTTTTCTGTGCAATTGCGGCTGCGGGAGACCGGAGGCCCACCTAGTAGGTATTATGGCACACCACCTATATAATGTCCGCACAAATAATCATCGAAATAAATCACTTATGCAAACGGATGGACCATAGTCCATCTTGTTATGTTATAAGTACCCAGCCACATTTGCTCACAGAGGGCGTAACATTCAACATTATGATCATACGAACTCTTCAATCAAAAACAAAATGAGCGTTATGATGCAGTGTACTGTACCTACCGTAGTCCTAAAATAACCGGTGGTCTCGTCCCAAGCAGCGATAACTTCCGGCCAGAAAAAACTAAGGGGTTTAGATAAACATCACACGGTAGCACTCAAAACCTATGTACTTATGCCCACAAATAGAACCAAAAACATGCAAATTACTTTTCCGACAAGTTGAGCGCAGTACACCGCACTCGCAGGACAGTAGTGCCCTTGTACGAGTTCCAACTTTGGGTGCCTATAACCAGTGCCTCATAAGCAGCTCAAGGTTAAATTGTTTTCGACAGCTCTATGGTGAGCACATCTGGTCCAGCCCTCCGACCCGTTTAGAACCAGACAGCTGTAAAAACACATCACTTTGGCTCCCATTTCCCCGGTGGTCAAAACGATGGTGTGCCACAGCATATGCGTTTGAAAAATGTTTATTATTGTTGAGAATCACTTTTGACTAAAGGTCGGAATGCCTAAAAGAAGTTCCGTGTAAACTGTGAAGTGCTTTCTTGTTATGTTTTTTGAACATCACCGATAATCCTTCAAATCATAACAATTTTTATCCGTGTCGCAGACGGGGTCTGTTAGCATACATGATAGCAACTGGAGTGCGCGCTTTTACAACTGCAATAAATCAATGAATAATGAACTAAATGAATTGAATTGAACCCAAATGAAGAACACTTTTAATTGAATAATAGAAGATACAAATTGATGATATCATATAGACTAAAACAATAGAATAATAACGGCTTAACCCAATGCAAGATTGGCGATAACATCGTAGTTATGACAATAATTAACGTTGCGCGTTTTCACCAACTGAATTGACATATAATAATAATCATAGCAATTAAATAATACGAGAGAATGAATGCGCCAACTGTAATAAAAAACAAGAAGTCGGATAAAAGTGGGACAGGTATAACACCTCTAGACCGAAAACGAGGAACACAATTTTTATATATGTATATATAGGAACAGTGCCAAATGAAATGAACTGTATAATTGTAGTAACACGGCTCAGATTTCCAGAAAAAAGCATTAACAACAGAGAACTACAGTTAGGTATAATAATGACTTGTACAGGTATTTATATGACCGACACCAAAATACGGACACGTATGTTTCAATTGGTTTTCCATTACATTCAGAGCGAAATTTGAATTTATTTCAATGAAAAAGAACAAACACCATATTTAGCCGGTACAAAAATAACCTAAGTTGTATCATCGCATGTATATAAATTGTAACGAGAGCAATATTCAACCTACGATCATTACCAAAAAATCAACATTTTTATGGTATTTTGTGATTGGATTTTTTCACCTTCAGTTGAAAGGTATCGTACAAAGCTGAATTGCTTGAAACAGAAAATAAAGTGGTAGATTTTCGACATCGTATGCATACAATCAGCTACAGGAGAAATGAACACAATTTCCACGGGTACATGTTGTTTACCGAAACAGAAAACAAGAGAAATTTTCATTAAAAAAGCATAGCAGAAAATCATGCCCTTTACACGAACAAAATAAAAAGAGAAATTCTGGATCGCAACAGTATGTAGCATAAATGGCTGGTTATTCGGTGATGTCCCACGCCTCTCAAATGTAGGCAGCCAATTTATACGCATAATAGTAGGTCAGATTTTGACAGGGCCAACAATTGTAACGATTGTGTGTTTGTGTGTGGTTGAATGAAAGGGCAACGGCGCACTTTGTAACCAAGTTGGCTATTTCATATGATGTGATATCGAACGGGTGGATATAGCCAGACAGTTTAGCCTCTTAGTTCACCCTCCTCATAGTGACATGACTAGGGCGACATAAAATCTAGTATTTCTTCCGGCTACCATGCATAGTTCACTACATGGAGGGTCACTAGGGTGCACTGTCAAATACATACACGGGCATTGAAATGATGTTGCTATATGAGTCCGTTGGCTGATAGAACACACAATTTTCTTCAAGCCAATTGTTCGGTGGTTGACATGACAACCGGTTGAGATAGTCTATAATGCGAAGTGTCAACCATCTCACAATCAGCCAGATTTGATAATCATAATAATACCAAATACACTTGAGTACATTGATATTAGTGTGATGGTTGTGGTTGGCGTCTAGAGATGCAATGTTGCAAATAATTGTTGAATTGTGAACGTCTGCACACACCAATTTTTAGTTTTTCTCACTTAACAAAATATATATCTCTCTCTTTGTCTCACTCAATAACACGTAGTCTAATTCTCTCTGAAAATAGACACAATAATCAAGCTTTCTCACACTCGCTCTATCAAAAAAACAATCAAAATAAACGAACGAACGAAAAAACAACAACAAGCGAAAACGTAATGATCATCATCATATAATAACAACATCGATCCGCACTTACTCATTCGCACACATAATGTTTCACTTGTACAATATAACTGATGATATCATACCAAACACGCATTCATCAAATTCATCACAAATCGAACAAACAATAAACAATAATCAAAATGCAACACCACGACGGAATAATGAACGAACAAAAACAAAACAAACAAAAAAACAGTATTTGTAACGAAACGGAACAAAACCAATCCAAACGTCTGCGGAAGTAAATGAAAAGAAGAGAAGGGATAATGATAACAATATGGCCGACACAAGAGCGGGTAGCTACAATTAGTCGAAATGAATGATGAAATACATATTGTTTGACACAAAAGGCCGACAACGTTCAATTTGATTTTGGCGAAGAAACACAATGTACATGGTTGGATAGGTAGGATTTAGCTTTTACCAGGACACTCAGCTTGGCTACATAATATCCAACCACAGCTACGCCTAAGACATGGCAGGAGAAGAACAGTGAAAACAACACGTGAAATGGAGACAAAACAAACAAAAATTCGACTAGTATCAATTGGCGCGTCACGGTTTCTCAATTTCTACACAAAATGTTGATCAATCGATAACATTGTAATGTTGAACGGATTTATCAGTTGATGGTTAAGGATGTAAGACGTAATAATATCCGATGTAGAGAAAAGTTGGATAAAACAAGACGTGTAATTTTTGATGAATGTGATTCTAATATAATATTGCAAAGGTTTCTGGCTAAAATGGGAATGATTCAGTCGTAGCGGGGAGATAAACGATGAGCGAACTGTGGTTGCGATAAATAAATATTGCAGAGCGGTAGAACAGTCAGAGAAGATTGGGTGACAATAAATTCACATCGTGGGGGTGGAAAACAGTGAAGCGAACACACGAAAAACAATAAGACGAAAACAACTGATGCACAAAAAGTGGAGGAAACAACAAACGAACGACGAAAAATACTGAAAACGACCAAAAGAATAAAAATTGGGTTGAAAAGAGAAAAATATAGCGAAAAAACAAAAATGGGGTTGACCGACTAACAGAACAAAGGTGGCGGTGGAGTTTGCGATATAAATAATAACGTTGTTAGCTGTTGTTATTGTTATTATTGTTGGCAGACGCTGGACGTGGATTGTTGTTGTTGTTGTTGTTGTTGTTGTCTTACTGTTGTTCAATGTGCGGGCCGGACGACGTCGACGACGATTGTTGGAACTGATGCAGCAGTTGACGAATGCGCACTTGCACGTGCTGCAATGATGAAAGCACGTGAAACATTAGGCGTTGAATGGGAGGAGTGCATTGACACACCAGTTGCTCTGGGTTCTGAACAGTCACAAAAGCAGAAAAGCAGCCAGACCCAGTGCACAGGCAATGGTCAATGGCCGCCGCATTTGGACCGAGTTCACTCAATCAACAGTGCGAAACGAACAGTGCAGCAACAGGTGCTTGTTGATGATTGCCCGTTTCGACCGATTTGCGCAAGTCGCGGTGCGCCACGTCATCATTAAAAATATTCGCTGCGTGCCTTCATCACTGATACGCAACTAGCGGTGCTGGCAAACCTAGTTGTTACCAGTTTGTATGCTTTGACAATACTCCTTGAGAAACTTTTCAAACGCGTTGCCTGATCCGCAAAGCGCATCACGCACAAGTCTAACGTAGTGATTTGCGAAATGCTACGAAACTCAGCTGGCTGCGCGAGCTGCGTGCGCTTGACGGATCAGGCAACGCGTTTGAAAAGTTTCTCCCAAAAGACCACGATCGCAAAACTGTCGTACAACATCATTGACGCCCGACCAACCTGCGACGCGTGAAAGTTGCCCGTAATGCGCACAATCGTGTCGTCACCGGACGTGGCCGTGTCGTCTGGTATCTTCACCGTCGCACCCGTCACACGCTGCAGTTCGCGCACCTGCAATCCGGTACGACAATCGTTAAATTGGCCAAGATTAGAACTTGTAAAAAGATTAGCTAGAACAAATTTGGTGTGGTGGCCCTCTGTATCCATACATGGTGTTACACTAGCAGCTTGACCGCCAGTATGTTGTCACAAGTGCGTTTTGATTAGTTGCCGAAACGTAGCGATCTCCACTTAACATTAGCGTTTCCGTTAGAGCTTCTTTTTTGATGGAGTACGTGGACAAATTCTTGAGCGAATTGCTTACTTTTGTAATAGCGGTGACATCGTGAACTTCAATCAGCGGGAATGTTGTACCCCTCCCCACAGCCACACCTCAAGGAAAAGTTATGCTGGTGGCCACAATAGCAATTAGGTAATGTCGTAACCCAGAAACCATAACCCGAATAAAAAATCCGTCATTATTTTTATCTTCATACCCAAAACGAAGAAATGAGAGAGAAAAGTGCAGACTCAGGGTTGGTAGTGCATGCACAAGAAACCCAGGCCCGATTAAGAAAATCAATCTGAACGCACATTCGAGCCGCCCTTGCCAATAATGCGACCGACGAGCTTGGTGGGCACCAGTATTTCAGCCGTCAGACGCACTTCGTCGAAGAATTGATAGACGTGCTCGCACACGCGTGAATAGATCCAGAATTGAGCCTGCAACCGAAATGATTGGGAGCTGATTCGGTGGCAAATGACAAAAATGCTTCGAATGGAAGATAAGTCGCGCCAAATACTGCTTGACTGATTCTCCTGATCTCTGCTAGATACCGAAAATATGAGCGATTCAAATAAATATATTATATAGACAAACCACGCCAACACGAGCCCGATTTCGCAGCTGGCAGAATAGTGAAACATTCACACGTGGCTGCTGATTTGGGAAATGTTACACGTTGAAGAATACAAAGTGAAGCATGATGATTTTCTCTTTCTTTTCGTTTTGAGCACACGCCACCTTCGAAATCGGGCTCGTGTTGGCGTAGTTTGCCTTTACATAAACACGTTTGGCCTGGATCACAAAGCACACACAGCGTTGGCTGGAAATAAGCAGTTCGCATTGTCTGATCCGCAAGTACGTGTGTGTCAGCATGGACGAGCGTCGCAGCTTACAGTTGTAAGCAGTAAGCCAGCTGGTCACATGCTGTGTGCGCTTTACGGATCCAGCAACGAGGTCGGAAAGTTCTCACAAAAACAATTGTGTACGTCACCTTGTACTGTTGCTGATCATTGCCGGTGATGGTGACACGTCGTTGTTGTTCATCGGTGCTGCCCGGCATCGTTGGTCCGTTGGCCACCGCGTTACTGGACGGTGCTGCCGCTGACGATGCCTGACCACCACCGCTTCCACCACCACCGCCGCCGCCCTCCGTGCCTGATTGCTCGTCACTGCTGGATGCACCTGCACACACGTCAATAAGTATGCATTGTTTGCACAATCAACCCCAGCATTACAGCTGCTTGAGATGGATTTGATCCAAATTCTGATCACTAGATGGCCTCGAAAAGCAGTCACTGTTGGTGCAAATGCGCACTCGTCAGATTACATCGAACACTCATCACACGATGGTTGAACATTGAGCTGACACAATCCTAATACCACCTAATCCTCAGCCTAAAAAACGCGAATACTGAACGAGGCGTCAGACAGCAAACGTTCACTTCCCTACGATGAACTCTTCAAACAAACAAACAAACAACACTTCGAATGTCGACTGAATTCATGTTCAATACATGAACACAAACAAGCAAGAAATAATCAATGTGGCGGTGGGTGACTAACCAGCAGCCGCACCACTGCCGGTGGCGTGATGATGACCGTTCTCTTGACCCGCTTCGATACGAATCTGCGCACCCGTTTGACGCATGATGCCACGAATGTGCACACCCTGTGTGACGGCAATGCAATGGCGATCAATAAATGTGGTTGGAATGGAAGCAACAACGCCGGTTGCGAACGTGGATATCAAGCCCGTCCGGGAATCGGTGCGGACTTGCTTGGTCAAGAATGCTTCGAGATTTACCGATGACGCCGATACTGATTAGCGTGAACAGATGTTTACGTTAATTTACGTTGGGCAATGTCGACGCCATTAATAAACCGCATGATCCTCCTCATTCAATAGTCAGATGCCAAAATCTGACACCCACCAGGGGATCACATTATAATTTCAGCGACATTGGCAAACCAGTTAGTTGGAATACATAGTAAAAGTACGACGACGTACCTTGGTCCCGATTAAGGCACCGACAATATTGTTGGGCACGTATATGGTGACCACTTCGGTAACGTTTGAGCTGGGAGCGGACACAGGTCCACCGGTCGCCCCGCCGCGGCCGGTTGCGGGAATCAGCGCGGTCGGACCCGCGGCACCACCAGCCGCGCCGTGATGCATCGGCACCAGATGGCCTTGCGGCAAGTACTGCTGTTGGTGCATCATTTGCTGCAAGTGGCGGGACGGTTTATAGGACATCTTAGCACGTGCAATTTGCACCCGTAAACTTTGGACGAGCCCCCAAAAACGGGGAGGTTAGGTACATACACCAGAATTTTTTATGTGCGTTCGAAACGCCCAGGAATCGACTAGATTTGGTCAAAATGGGCCGAAATTTCAATACCTGACTGAGAGGAAATAGAAGTTCCTCAGCTGGTTCTAATAATAAATAAAACAGAATAACAACACCGAGCAAATTCACCTCCATGACACCAACCTGTGCGTTGGTATAACCGCCTGAGGCAGCCATCGTGGGATCGGCGTGCGCCCCAGCGGCACCGGTCACGTAGCTGATACCAGCGGGTGCACCTGACATCATAAATGAATAATTGTCAATTATTTTTATGCATTTGTATTCATTTTAACTGTCGTAACATTTCATATTTTTAATTTCTGGACAATGTTCTGTTACGTACTTCCATGATTGAAACACTGATTCTTTTCTAAACGTTGGGTTTCCTGCCCGTCATGAGAAAAGAGCATAGATTACAGTATATTTTGCAACTTTGACGTTTGTGATAGCCTGGCACAACGTAGATTTGAGTCAATTAAAAACAACAATAAATAGTAACAATCAAACCCCACCTGCTTGTAATGGTACGACACCAACCATGCCGGTCGAACCAGCCATCAACGGGTGACCGGCACTCGAGTAGATCGGGGTGCGCTGCAATATCGACGGCAATAAACACACTTTTTTGAAACGAATCTTGTCAAAGTCAAACGCAAACCAGTCGTTTGCAACGATTAAATTAGGAATTACGGAATTTATATTTCTAATACTCCAACTTTCAAATGCTATGCGCACGCAGCAACCACTGGAAGGCGCGATAATCATTTCAGGACAATTTGTGCAAATACCATGCGCACCAATAGGCCAACAGAACCATTGCTCTGCACGCTGGCTTGCATGTTTGTGCGCAGCAGTGATGTTTTCCTCGAGCTATAAAATCTGGGTATTGGGGGAGTCAAAGTTTTTTCGCGCACCCAATCGTTATAAAACTTTGACAATAAAAATTTTTAAAAAAGTTTTTAAAAATTTAAATCTCTGAAAATTTTTTTTCAACGCTTCGAAGAAATATTGCCAGTTTTTTCTACAAACTGGGTTGGGGCAAAACACTTGACTTCCCCCATTACCCCCTCCCCCGAGGTCCTTTTTGAGGCCAATTGACCCGGGGTGTTCACTCGCACCGACGAGGCCTGGCACGTTTCCGTCTGTGAAAACAGGCCGAAACGACCAAAACTCACTGCTGTTACATTATTTTCTCATCGCAAGCCAAACAATCTTTGGGTATTTTAGGTGTATAAAGCTTGATTGAATCCAAAAAGAAACTAGGATTCATTCAAGGCATGACCAGATAATGCCAAAAATAAGACAAAACGCGTGAAAAGCTTGTGCAAAACACACCGCATTGGCCATATCGTGCTCCCAGCATTGTCGGAGTTTCGATGAAATGATATTTTCGGCCTGAGCAATTTTTTCGGTGGACGAGCCGCGAATGGTGATCGTACGTTCCATGTTGTAAGGCGATAATTCGTTGATACTGAGGAAAAAAACAACTACAATTAGTTATCACAAAAAGAGAAGCACGAAAACTGCAGTTGTCTCGTTTTTCCCTTTTGGATTTGATTTTTTCTATCCATTTTTTGATTTGGTTGGTTTGGTATGTATTTCGAGCGACAGTAATCTACGTGAATAAATATTAACAATCATATAGGCAAACTACGCCAACATGAGCTCGATTTCGCAGCTGGTAGACTAGTGAAACATTCTGAGGTGGCTGCTAATTTGGGAAATGTTACACGTTGAAGAACACAAAGTGGAGCATGATGATTTTCTCTTTCAATTCGTTTGAATACACACCACCTTCGAAATCGGGCTCGTGTTGGTGTCGTTTGCCTGTACGTCTCCGAAAATAACAGGTTGGCGAAACATTTCAGAGCGCTTCCAATGTGGTCGAATAAAACAACCCGAAAAACTACGAATTCATCCAGCCCCATGTTTACCTCAACCCACTTCACCAGGGTTTTAATTTATGCAAAACCTGGTTTTTTACCTTTCGGTGCCAAAAGGCTACGGGAAACCCCCAACTAAAAAATTTTGAGTGCCCGATTTCAATTCAGTGAATATAGTCGGTGAAAGACAAAACAGCACCAGCACTTCACTCACTTTGACACGAACACAGTGCATGCAGTGTCGTCCATAATCTTCTTGATTGTCACACCACCTTTGCCAATCAGGCGACCAACCAGTTGATTGTGCGCGCGCAATTTCAGTTCGGGTTCAATCCTGCAAAAAAAACATTGAAATGATTGCACATTATATGGGCAAACCAAAAACTTTGAACCTGGCGCGTGCATTAAAATTTGGTAAAGGAATCGAAGCTACTTCGCTAGCTTAATTTTTTGATAACAATAAAGGTTATTTTGAGATTTACGATGTCCGCAGCTTGGACAGCGAGAAAGCAACTGATTAGCTCCTTGGAGGAACTTTTATACTAGTTGAAATTAGTGGCACAAAGAAAGCTTGAAATAAAATCTCGATTAGAAAAGTTGCGCAACAAAGGCAAATAATACGTAACAATATGATTCCATCACATTGTTCCGAGTTGCATAATGCTCAAGAAACTTTTTGAAGCTTTTTTGTGACAACCCCAATTAAAAGCAAGCGTCGTGCAACTCACGGTTCAGTGAGGCCTGATTCTCGCTGTTCCTCACGCAAGCACACGTCCAGAATTTTCATGCACGCTTTTGAGCAATTGTCACCCATGCCGAATATGTTGATCACTTTCTCGTTGTTACCCTGTTGGTCGCGGTTCACGCGGTGCACGTCCACGCTGAAACAAATGCACATGAACGACTATCTGTTTGCTCCATGCAGGTGTGCCCATTGTGGCCAGTCCCAAAATAGGAAAACGTTCAAAGGCAGTGGTTTAAATGATCATGAATCATGAAGATGGTATCGAAAACTCAGCTTGCGTGATTTTCGATCAATTCTATTCCAGCCACGGTCGGCGGCTGCGTATTGTATTTTTAAATTACACGTAGCCCGAAAACCGTAGCGGCCCTCCCTCTCGCCGAGTTTATCAATTCATCTCGACAACTTGGGCAGTAATACTGTACCTTGGGGCCAAAGAGGTGGAGATAACGGGGTGCCATGGCAGGATTTTTGGGGGGGATGAAATTTTAGGAGGGGCATTGTACCATTCTAATCGCGCGGGGACTGAATTTTTATGGGTTACGGCACCTGGTCGATTTTAGCCATTTTTGCCAAAAAGGGTACGTTTGGGCTCATTCCCAGGCTTCTGCTTCAGCCTACCATTGGCTGCGGTACCAGGGGCGAGAAATCAGTCGCACCATGATATGCGCTATTTGTTAATGTAAATGTCAAATCAACTTACACACAACGAGCTTTCGACTCTTTTGTGATCTCGCGAATATTGGCCCCGCCCTGTCCGATAATGGCACCGACGAAACGCGCGTCAACCACCATACGCAACGGCAGATCGGGCGGTTGTTGACCTGACAAGTTATATATACGAGTACAGAGAATTGGTCAGAGAACAAAAGCTGTGCAAATGATCAGTTCTGTGATTTTGATCGCTGTTTTTTTTCCGCAAATTCATTCAAGAGTAGCGTTGTCATGGAACTCAAAGTACATACAATTGATTCTTTCCCTGTTGGTGACCGTGTGACAAATTCAGCTTTTCACCACTGAACATAAAAATTCGCCCACAAAAATACAGGGGTGTTCTCGCTCACTCTGTGCGGCCATTGGCTGTGCGCCGTGCGGCGGTGCGCGCAACATCACCGACGTGCCATAGCTGCCGGCTGGATTCATGCCCGTGTCGCCACCGGCACCCATGGCTGGCGCCGATCGAGCGCCGCCATTCCGGGCGCGATGTTGCGCTTGATGCGGCTGGTTGAGTGGATGGGGATGCTGAACCTGGATGTGGCAATCGAATCAATGATGATAATGGCTTTGACTCAGTCCCGAGAGATTCGGGCAACCATAAATATCGGTTGAGCAGAAAGGGAGGAAACTAAAAAACTAAACTTTGATAAGCTTCACACGTGAGCAACTACGCATATCAAAATTAGCAACGCCAAGGAATATCAAAAATCCAGATTCATAAAAAATCTCGATCCGAGTATGGGTTGGGCCACTAAGTTTTCAAACGCACATTTACATACCGGATGCTGGCCCATGGCCTGATGTGCTTGGGATTGTTGTCCAGCGGCTCGGTTGACCGTTGCCACTGACATGTTCGGAAACGATACCTGCATCAACAATTATGAATGCTTTGTGATTTAGTGTTCATGGCAGGTTTTTTCGAATGAAACATCGGGCAGCTAAATCTCATATTTTTTGGTGCCAAAAAATGTTCCGGACCTACACTGAAAACCGAATTGGAAAACAATCAACAATCTGAGGTTTTCTTTCACCACCAATGAATAAAATCAATTTTTTCTGCTGACAGCACAAACCGCTAGTTTTTCGTAACCAAATTGTGTGCCGTTCAAATGCGCAGCGGCGGCAACTGCTTCGTCACGCTTGGCGTAGGTTACGTAGGCCACAGTTGAGTCGTTGGAACTGTCTGCAACTCAGGGCATGAAATCTGTCACAAATTACACTTAATGCCAGTGGTGCTGTCGGGGAGGGGTGTTGGGGGGGGGGGTACGGGAAATTGGCCGGGTGTATGGGGACCAAAATTTTTCACTTTTGGAACAAGCACCTCTAAGAAATGATCTTTTTTACCCTGAGAAGTATCAAAATTGACCATATTCGCACTAAAATGTCAAAAATCGCTTGCTACCGCAAGAAAACCCTGTTTAAAGCACTTTTTAACCAATTTTTGGCATTTTCAGAAGATTTCTGGGGTAATTTTTTTCAGAAATACCACTCTCGGGTATGGTAAATTTTTGGAGAAATCCCCAAGGTGCAGTGCAATTCCTAGCCCGGCGCGGCGGTTAGTGTACCTACCCCTTTTTTCGTGCGGCGGTTAGTGTACCCCCCTGGGGGGAAGACCCAAATCCAGGAAAAAGTCACTTTTTGACGTGGAAAATTTGACCAATTTTTGGCCCTTTTTGGAAAAAAAATCTCCACAAAAAGGGTATTTTGGCGACTTTTGACAACATCGACCTAAAAAATCACCCATTTTAGGCCTAAAAATGCCCATTTTAGGCATAAAATGCCTATTTTGGGCAAAAATTGAGGCGGTTAGTGTACCTGGCGCGGCGGTTAGTGTACTAGTGTACCTTGGTCGCGGCGGTTAGTGTACCTTAGGGGGGACCCCCTCCCCCCAGGAACCACACTGCCCCGGTGTGGGAAATTTTTGATTTTTGGGGGTATGTATGGGAAATTTTCCGAAAATAGGGCTGGGTATGGGTAAATTTCGATTTCTCAATGACGCCACTGATCACACTGGGTGGGAGTTGACATTTTCAATTTTTGCGAAACTGGAAGACAAAACAAAAAACTCACTGTAATACAGTGAAGTTACGGTGCCGTAGTTATTCAGCAATTGAGCGAAGGCACCAGAGTCGAAATTGATCGGCAAACCACGAACGCTGATCTTATTTATTGACTGCTGATTGGCTCTGAAAAAATAAAAGTGGAATTTTAAAATGAGCGTTTCAGTCAAGTTTCATGGCTTAAATGTCCAGATACAAAGCTCAGCCGCCCATAAATTCCGAGAAAGGCTGACAAATGTTTGACAAATCCATCACGCGATTCAATTTGACCAAAGCACACAATTTGACAAACAGGAGTGAAAGATCACCGAGACCGGATGCAGTTGGGTAACGACTGCGTTCGTTGCATGGTGGCAGTAATGTGGCGAACGCGGCTCGACCAAAATTGCAATTTTCTAGATGATCGCACCTGTGACGTGCACATCAACATAATTTCACAAAACTGGCTCGATCGACCCGACGTCCAGCGTGCAGAAAACAAAACGAACACGGCCGCAACAGCAAAATGTGTATAGATTTGTGCGCAGGTCGTCGACGAGTTGATGAGAAAAAAAACGAATGGATGCCTCTTGTTGCACAGGTTGGTTGCAAAAATTCCATAGTATCGTCTTAGATAGGCAGATCTATCGCCACCAATTTCCAGACACGCACAGGTGTAGTGTCAGAAACACACACACACACACATGACTGCAGTGTGCAGAGCACTGAGACAAAGTTCGTGCGCGCGCACTGCACGCTGGTGTCACCTTTTGCGTCGACAACAGAATGGGGGACCGGGCCGATGCCAACAAACAAGAAGAAGGCGGCAAGCGTTAGAGACACGCAGATATGCAGATAGATTACAGAACTAACGCTGCAGCAGTGCGTTTGTATAACGCACATACTGTACACACCGCCACAAGACCAAACCAACTTGGTCCATCTATCACTCATGTACGTGGGCTGTGCAACTGCTGTGTTGGTGTGCACACACCCAGATGGGGAGGCAGCAGCAAGTGTGCGCGACGAATGAGACACAACTATCGCGATAACCGACGTTTGCGCACATTAACTTGGTATGCTACATTGACAAACGCAACAACACGGAATTGATAATGATCGGCCGTGCACTGCTGGCTGGCCCATTGAGGGCTGCTGCCACGATGCCAAACCTGTGCTGATCGTTGTGAGACGTTTCATAGGCTTCAGAATGCCGCTTACTTTTGATGCACAGACACAGCTTGGGCTCCCTTTCCTCGAAGTGCAGATGAGCGTGAAATACCGAGCGAAAGTAACACAGCGGGTTTTCTCAGCAAAATAAATTTTTCCAGGAAAAATAGCAATTTTTCCGGGAAAAATAGCAATTTTTCCGGGAAAATAGCACTTCGGACCTTTAAATTTGAAAAAAAGGTCCAGGTTGTGGAAAAACCTAAGAATTGTGCGAAAGCGCTTATTTTTGGATGCTTTTTCGACCATCATACCTACCTTTCAATTACACTTTCCCACCTCAATAATTAGCTACATCACGCAGCCAGAGCCTTACTTGACAAATACACCTGAAAAAACGATGTTTTCTTCAGCAAAAACAGCAACTATTTTTCTAAATTCAGTTTTGCTGTCAACATGAAAAGAAGGGATGTATCGAGCCGCGACAATCGAGACAGATATCCGATCTATCATGCAGAACGACAGAACATTATTTAAGTGAGCCGGCGAACCTCATCGTGGTGAGTGCCCTGCCCGTCCATTGGGGGTGACCATCATTGGGCTGTGCCAAGCCACGGCAAGAGGCAAACCGAATGTGCCCTCCATACACCTTGCTAGGTAAAAGGTAAGTGACCAAGCCGTGGCAGGTAGCAAACTACAGTCGAGAGTGGTGCTCCATTACGGACGCAGTGTTCGGCTTACCGCTACCGGTACAGGACGAAATGAATGGGCAAGAAGTTGGTTGAAGCGAGCGGCGAAGCAACCCAGTATTGGTCGCACAATGACTAAATCAGAATTCATCTACCCTGATCTTCAGGTTCAACCTTAACCACTATGCTACTTGTATTTTTGACAAAACATTTACAGCTAAAAATAATCTAGCAGATCAACCACGTTGCCGCAGGTCTGAAACATTCTCTTTACCACATACTTTGTGTGCGATCATGCAACGCAACGTCATTGCCCCGTCACTTTCCCTCTTCACGATTCAGGAAAAAAATTTGACCAATTCTTATATAGTCATTGTGCGACCAATACCAAAACCAAGTACGAATGTGCAGCAGCAAAGCAACCGGGATTGGGGGTGCGGCCACCGCCAGTTGTAATTGTAAATATCAGCGAGAAGCCAAGCACAAAAAGGCCAGAGTTGTTGTCAATCGTTAGCATATAAATGCGAAGCCAACAACAGTTATGCCGTGTAGTTTGGGAGAGCTGCCACCACATAAGCGGTGAACACAGTCAGCAAGTAAGCAACATGCAACAGTCACTGGATGCCGTTTGTAAGTGAACAACACATAGTAGCCTACGAAGCACCACCGACAGAGCAGCAACGGTGCGGTGTTCGTTTCGTTCAGGCCAACTTGCGCACACGGCAGAGCAGCTACATAGTCACACTGACTAAACCAACGACGGACGAATGAACGCAGCAGAGAGCTGTGTGCTGTAGCAGCCCGTAAGTGAACGAGACAGCGCTACCAGCACAGAGCACGTTTTGTGCGCATATTACTCGTCGCCGCCCCGCTCTGAGCTGGCTGACTGCTGCCTGATGTATTCATACATACATACTCTTTCTCTCTCTGGCGCTCGCTCACGTTCAGTTCACGCACATATTTGTGCTGAATGTGCAGAGCGCGCGCACACGCAAGCAGTCGGCAGGTTAGGCGTCGATATGTACACGTGCAGCCATAACGTAGCCGTACCGTGCCTGCTGTCGTCTATGGCGCACACACCGCATCTCTCTCTCTCTCGCTCGCTCGCTGTGCGCATAACCAGTGTTATTTGCTGCGAGCACGGGAACGGGGGCAGGCCATGCGGCGATAGATGACTGAGAGAGAGAGAAGGGAGAGAGCGAGAAAACGAAACTGGATGTTGGCTGCAGGCCAAACGTTGCTCTTTGGCGGCAGTAATTCGCTAATTTCACCAGTTTGAACGACAACAGTTGATCTTTACAGCGTAGTCTTTTTTAAACGGGAAAACATAAAAAACCGGCAACGAAAATACAGATTTGCTTCGAGTTGCCAGTGCGACATCTAGTCAGTATAGTTGAAGTGTGACGTGCAACGCCCATGAAGCAGTGTAGTTCCTGGTCCGGAGGGGGAACAGGCGGTACCCCATTTTTTTCGGAGGGGGAACAGACGTACCTACCTGGGCCCTGGGGGGAAGGACCCGGAAGGGGGGGGGGGGAGGACCCAAACTTGGAGAAAAGTCACTTTTTGAGGTCGAAAATTTGGCTCATTTTTGCCCCTTTTAGGAAAAAATCTCAATAAAAAGGGTATTTTGGCGATTTTTGACGACATTGACCTAAAAATCACTCATTTTATGCCTAAAAATGCCAATTTTAGGCCAAAATTTGCCTGTTTTAGGTAAAAATTGGAAGAGCAGACGTACCCGGAGGGGGAACAGTGGGGCAGGCGTACCATGGAGGGGGAACAGACGCATCCGAGGGGGGAACCCCCCTCCCCCCCAGGAACTACACTGCCATGAAGGCACCTATCCATCCTGCACCGTGCATGCACTGGCTGTGCTCGAGGGTCGGGCATTGCGGGTGTCGGACCTCGGGATGCAAAAAAGTATTGGTGTCGCGGTTCTGATACCCTCAGATTTCCTCCTGGATGTCGGGTGTCGGCACCAAAAATTGAAGTGTCGGGTACCCCCTATACTTGCGTATTTTTGCGCAAAATACATTTTTGAAAAAAAACCGTTTTCCCAAAAAATCGTTTTCTTCCAAATATTTTTCCAGCACTCAAGGACACCCATTGTCCAAAAACGTCTATTTGCGACCAGTGTTGGAGGTACTCTGGAGGGGGGATACCTACTGTACCGCGCTCGGAGAGGGGGGATACCTACTGTACCAGAGCCGATGGCCTGGGGGGTTATGTACCTGGGGGGGGGGGTTGAGGGTTAGGTTTTTGGGTGAAAATTTTTAATGTGTTTAGTATGTGTGGAATCGTGTGAAAATGTGGAATCGTGTGAAAACGTAGTATTTGCGCGCGATTTTTGGGTAATTTGAGGTAAAAACCACTGATTTTAACACTAATTTTGGCCAATTTCGTCAAAAATTGGCACTTTTGGGGCAAAATCGGGGGGATACCTACTGTACCGGGATGAAAATCGGGGGATACCTACTGTACCATGCCAAACATCGGGGGGGGGGATATCTACTGTACCAGGCGAGGGGGGATACCTACTGTACTGGGGGGGGGGGCTACCCCCCCACCTCCAACACTGTTTGCGACAAAACTTTGTTCGGAACTGGTCTAAAACAGGCTACAGATGCAATGGAAGCGGTAAAAGTAGTCATCTTGAACTGCTTAGTACCGATTTGCAGTAGGTTTTTAGACACTTTTTAGGTGCAATTTGCACCTAAAATTTTAGAAATGCACCTAAAAATTAAGAAGTTAGGTGCAACTTGCACCGAATTTTCGCATTTTGTTCATAAAACGAAATTCCAGGTGCAATGCAAGTTGCACCTAAAATTTGACACATTGGGTGCAAGTTGCAGTTGCAGTGAATTTTGAAAAAAAAAACTATGTGCTGAATACACCATGGGCTGTGCACACTCGCCCAATTTCGTTGGAACTGTGAAGTACACTGTAGTTCCCGGCAGTGTGGTGGCAGGCCAATCGACCCAAGATACCCTAGGGGGGGAAGGTTTCGGACTTACTCGAGATACCCCCCAGAGGCTACCCAAGATACCCCTATGGTCCGTCAAAAGGCGAAAAAAGGCCGTTTTTTGCATGCAATTTTACTGTAAAATTGGCCTAAAAATGGGTATTTTTTGACATTTTTGCCGAAAATTGGCCTAAAATGACCATTTTTGGGTGTTTGCGCGCGGAGCGCGCGATTTTTGGGGGTCCCGAGGTCGAAAAACACCTATTTTTGCCTTTGAGAACCATAAATCTACTTACTCGAGATACCCTTTGGGGTCGGCTCGAGATAGATACCCTTCCCCCCCATCCCCCCCTAAGGGTTGACTCGAGATAGATACCCCTTAGGGGGGGGGAATCTCCCCCATCCCCCCCCCCAGCCACTACAGTGGTTCCCGGTCCGGAGAAGGGGAGACAGTGCACACGAGGCCCGAGGGGACTCAGTCCCCCAGGAACTACGCTGGTGAAATCTCACAACAATACTTATCCCCTTTGAGCAGCCGGACGCTGAAACATCACACCAAAGCACTAAATCTCTTTCGACACCACGCGGTCCCCACAAGCGAATTTTCTGCGGTCCCTCGACTCGACTAACCCTTTCCGAGGCACAGTTGGTTCCAATTTGAGTTCGCTTCCGAAAAACGAATATCCTGAAAGCGATGAACAAAATTATATAGTCCAAGCGTTCAGTTTGCGGCGTGCACCTGCACAAAGCGGCATTTTGCATTCATTTGTTTTTCTTTATTTTAAGCAAGAAGCAAAGCGTCATGCAACCTATTTGCCAGAAAACGTTGAAAGCACAGCAAACATGAACGGAAAGCAAAAGCGGATTTCACACTTTGCATTTGCATCAGACAAATAATGATTGGATCGGATCCAACGCACTTGTGGGCTGCAACTGTTGCACTGTGCGTACGTACGACGTCTACTAATGTCGATATGTCGGATACGCGTAAAAATCACGAAGAAAGGTAAGTTTGTGGGCCAGCGCCTGCGCCATTACTGTCGCTGTCATAGCTCGCTACCCACGTAACATCAACTAACCATTCAAACAATCAATGGCTTGGTCTGCTGAGTTTTGATCAGGAAAATCAACGAACGCGGTGCCAATTTTCTCCTTGACAGAGATGCCGATGAAATGAAGCGAGAAATTCGACAGCAGAGTTGTTAGATCTTTAACGGTGACAACAGGGCTCAAGTTTCCAATAAATAATTTGTGCATGATCAATCCATTCGGGCAGCAGAACAGTGGCCTCGTTTGACTCGCGGCGAATACTTATCTGAAACAAGTTTTTCTCGCCACCTGAGGCCAGTGTAGTACTTGGCCAGGGTGTTGACGATAGATAGATTGGGACTAGGGTTGGAGAGATGTCGGGTGTCAAAAAAGTGTAGGTGTCGGCTGTCGGGTACCCCCAGATGTCGGGTGTCGGGTTTTTTTGGACCCGACACGCGACAGCCGACACCCGACACTTACGGTTCAAAACATCAGTTTTGCTGAAAGATTAATTTTGAGAGAAAATTGTCTTCGAACCAAATGTTTCCGAAAACGCAGAATGTGACATTTTGGTGTTTATTCGTGCGAAAATACTTGAATTCAGTAACTTGAGCCAAAAAATTGCACTAATGATGCAAATGACCAAAAATTTGCCTGTTTTTGGTCCAAAAACAGGTGTCGGGTGTCGGGTT
The DNA here is from genome assembly GCA_030248065.1 of Rhynchonema sp. JSB1_4. Lineage (NCBI taxonomy): Eukaryota > Metazoa > Nematoda > Chromadorea > Monhysterida > Xyalidae > Rhynchonema > Rhynchonema sp. JSB1_4. The sequence goes on along the minus strand of JASAMV010002497.1, from coordinate 9,943 downwards.
TTTTTCAAAAACTAGATGTCAGGTGTCGGGTTTTTTGCAACTGTCGGGTGTCGCCTTTTTTTCTCAGATGTCGGGTGTACCCAAACCAGAGGTCGCAATCGGGCCAGGTTTGGCCGGCCCGGCCCGAGCCCCCAAATCTCCGGCCCGGCCCGGCCCGACCCGTACCCCCAAATCTCCGGCCCGGCCCGGCCCGAACACCCAAATCTCCGGCCCGGCCCGGCCCGAATTTTTGGCTCAGATTTTAACCCAATTTTTGTCATAATTTTTGCGATTTTTGAATCTATTTTTTTGGTTGAAAATTCATTGTTTTCCATGAAAAAGTCGCCAGATAGACAATACCAATGGAGTGGCTGGGGGGTGGGGGTCCCCCCTAGGTACAGTAGGTAGGTATGGTAGGTAAGGTAGATGACGCGCCATCCTGGCACAGTGGTAGGTCGCCGCCCCCCGGCTGGTACAGTAGGTTGCTATTTTTGGCTCAAAATGGTATAAAATCGATATTTTTCACTCCAAATAATCGAAAAATCGCGCGCCGTGCGCGAAATGAGGGTTTTAGAGCACATTTTCATCTAAATTTAGACATAAAAAAAATTTTGTTCCCCCCCAAGCTCGGCCGGTACAGTAGGTAGGTTGATTGCAGGCTTGTCTGGTGGTACAGTAGGTTGATTGCACGCCTGGGTAGCCACACCAATGGACAATACTGATCACTTACTTGCCAAATCCGTCAGAAATTTTAGTATTTTCGACAAAAAAACCCTACTTTTTCAGTAAAATAAGTCACTTCAGAAGCTTCGGGCCGGGGTGCCCGGCCCGGCCCGGCCCGAGCCAAAAGCCCAAAATCGCGGCCCGGGCCGGCCCGATTGCGACCTCTGACCCAAACCCAATACCAAACCAATACCAACCCAATACCAGACCAAAATCCCAATACCAAACCAATACTAAGACCAATACCCAATACCCAATACCAATACCAACCCAATCAATGGTGTGGCTGGGGGGTGGGGGTGGGGGGGTCCCTCCTATACTTGCGGGCCGGAAAAAAACCGTTTTTTTTCCGAAAAAAAAAACCGAAAAAAACCGTTTTTTTTCGAGGCTCGGCAAAATACGTTTTTAATTTTCCGGAAATTTTTCCAAGTGGCAACTTTTGGAAAAAAAACCTTTTTTTTACAAAAATTTCCGAAATATTTTCAAAGGTTGCGAAAGGATGTTGTCAAAACCAATGTAAATCGGTGCTAAACAGTTCAAAATGAGCACTTTTTAATCTCCAAGTGCATTTTTAGCCTGTTTCAGTCCATTTCCCGACAAAATTTTCTCCAAAATAGGCGTTTTTGTACCATGGGTATCCTTAAGTACTGGAAAAATATTTGAAAAAAAAAACGGTTTTTTTCCGGAAAAAAACGGTTTTTTTTCCAAAAATATATTTTGCGGAAAAATACGCAAGTATAGTCCCCCCCCCAAGGTACAGTAGGTAGGTTGCCGCCCCTCGCCTGGTACAGTAGGTAGGTTGCCGCCCCTCCCCTAGTACAGTAGGTAGGTTGCCGCCCCACCTAACTTTTCACCCAAAACATTCATTTTTGGCTTAAAATTGCATAAAATTAGCATATTTGTCTGCAAATAGGCGAAAAATCGCGCGCTGCGCGCGAAATTAGTGTTTTAGACAACATTTTCTTCAGTATTTAGACGTAAAAAATTTCGGTTTCCAGATGACCCCCCCAAGTGGCAGTGTAGTTCCTGGGGGGGAGGGGGGTCCCCCCCTAAGGTACACTAACCGCCGCGACCAAGGTACACTAGTACACTAACCGCCGCGCCAGGTACACTAACCGCCTCAATTTTTGCCCAAAGTAGGCATTTTGAGGCCTAAAATGGGCATTTTTAGGCCCAAAATGGGTGATTTTTAGGTAGATGTTGTCAGAAATCGCCAATATACCCTTTTTATGAAGAATTTTTTCCAAAAAGGGTAAAAAATCGGTCAAATTTTCTACCTCAAAAAGTGACTTTTTCCTGGATTTGGGTCTTCCCCCCCAGGGAGGCAGTGTAGTTCCTGGGGGGGAGGGGGGGTCCCCCCCTAAGGTACACTAACCGCCGCGACCAAGGTACACTAGTACACTAACCGCCGCGCCAGGTACACTAACCGCCTCAATTTTTGCCCAAAATATGCATTTTTAGGCCTAAAATGGACATTTTTAGGCCTAAAATGGGTGATTTTTAGGTCGATGTTGTCAAAAGTCGCCAGAATACACTTTTTATAGAGAATTTTTTTCAAAAAGGGCCAAAAATCGGTCAAATTTTCTACCTCAAAAAGTGACTTTTTCGTGAATTTGGGCCCTCCCCCCCCCCTTCCCCCCCCCCAGGGAGGTACACTAACCGCCGCACGGAAAAAAGGGGTAGGTACACTAACCGCCGCGCCGGACCAGGAACTACACTGTAGGGAGGTACACAAACCGCCGCACGGAAAAAAGGGGTAGGTACACTAACCGCCGCGCCGGACCAGGAACTACACTGCCAAGTGGTACGACCCCCCTAGCTCGGCTGGTACAGTAGGTAGGTTGCCGCCCCGCATTTTGGGTGGTACAGCAGGTTGCCGCCCCGCCTGGGTAGCTACACCACTGTATGCCGCCCCACCTAACTTTTCACCCAAAACATTCATTTTTGGCTTAAAGTTGCATAAAATTAGCATATTTGTCTGTAAATAGGCGAAAAATCGCGCGCTGCGCGCGAAATTAGTGTTTTAGGCCACATTTTCTTCAGTATTTAGACATAAAAAATTTTGGTTTCCAGATAACCCCCCCCCCCCAAGTGGTTCGACCCCCCCCCCCCCCCTAGCTCGGCTGGTACAGTCGGTAGGTTGCCGCCCCGCCTGGGTAGCTACACCCAAATCATACCTCTCACAAGCAATTTTACACCTTTTTAAGGCAAAAATCGGTGTTTTTCGACCTTATTTTCCCAAAAATCGCCCATCCCCCACCCATAATACCTGTTTTTAGGCGATTTTCGGCGAAAATTTGGAAAAAGTACTATTTTTACCTCATTTTTTGGCCAAAATTGTATCACAAAAACGGTGTTTTTTCGCCTTTTTGGGTGACCAAAATCATACCTCTCACGCATCCGGTCCCAACCCCGCATCATACTTACCTCCCACCAGTGTAGTGGCAGGCAAATGGTTGCAAGGTACCCTTGGGGGGGGGATGGATCCAGATGGTTGCAAGGTACCCCCCTACCCAGCCTCCGGAAGGTTGCAAGGTACCCCTGAGGTCCGAAAAAAGGGTGTTTTTTTACATGCATTATACTGCAAATTTGGCCGAAAAATAGGTACTTTTTTGCATTTTGGCCGAAAATTTGCCTAAAACACCTATTATATGGAGGTTTGCGCGCGGAGCGCGCGAATTTTGGGGTTTTGAGGTCGAAAAACACCCATTTTTGCCTATAAAAACCATAAATTGATGGTTGCAAGGTACCCTCCGGGGTGGTTGCAAGGCAGTGCTGTGGCTGGGGGGGGGGGCGGGGGGGGGTCAGGAAGAAACGAAATTTTTAAGGCTAAAACTGAAGAAAATGGGGGGGGGGTAGGGGGCCTAAAAAACACTAATTCTCGCGCGCAGCGCGCGATTTTGCCCTATTTTACAGACAAATATGCCTAGATTTATGCAACTTTAAGCCAAATGTTTTGGGTGAAAAGTTAGGTGGGGCGCGGTACGGTGGTGTAGCTACCCCAGCCGGGCGGCGACTAGGCCAAAATGCGGGGCGGCAAGCCTGTACCACCCAAAATGCGGGGCGGCAACCTACCTACTGTACCAGCCGAGCTAGGGGGGTCGTACCACTTGGCAGTGGAGTTCCTGGTCCGGCGCGGCGGCCTACTTTCTGACGACTATGCTGCTTTTTTGATTATTCTTCCCGCAATGAACGATCGGGTTGGAGAGTTAGTTGGGGGGGGCTTCAGGTGGGTTGGCTCCCAAGGGGGGGGGGAACCCTCCGTTCCACCCAAAAAGGCGGGGGGGATCCTACCTTCTGTACCAGCCGAGCTAGGGGGGTCGTACCACTTGGCAGTGTAGTTCCTGGTCCGGCGCGGCGGTTAGTGTACCTACCCCTTTTTTTTTCCGTGCGGCGGTTTGTGTACCTCCCTACAGTGTAGTTCCTGGTCCGGCGCGGCGGTTAGTGTACCTACCCCTTTTTTCCGTGCGGCGGTTAGTGTACCTTAGGGGGGGGAGGTGGGGGGGGGGAAGACCCAAATGGGGGGGGGGGAAGAATCACGAAAAAGTCACTTTTTGAGGTAGAAAATTTGACCGATTTTTGGCCCTTTTTGAAAAAAATTTTGATATAAAGTGTATTCTGGCGACTTTTGACAACATCGACCTAAAAATACCCCATTTTAGGCCTAAAAAATGCTACCATTTTAGGCCTAAAAATCTTTGCCTAAATGGCCAATTTTAGGCAAAAATTGAGGCGGTTAGTGTACCGGCGCGGCGGTTAGTGTATAGTGTCCTTGGTCGCGGCGGTTAGTGTACCTCGGCCCCTGTCGGCGGCGGTTAGTGTCCCTAGGGGGGACCCCCCCCCCCCCAGGAACTACACTGCCTCCCTGGGGGGGGGGGGGGGGGGGAAGACCCAAATCCAGGAAAAAGTCACTTTTTGAGGTAGAAAATTTGACCGATTTTTTACCCTTTTTGGAAAAAATTCTTCATAAAAAGGGTATATTGGCGATTTCTGACAACATCTACCTAAAAATCACCCATTTTGGGCCTAAAAATGCCCATTTTAGGCCTCAAAATGCCTACTTTGGGCAAAAATTGAGGCGGTTAGTGTACCTGGCGCGGCGGTTTGTGTACTAGTGTACCTTGGTCGCGGCGGTTAGTGTACCTTAGGGGGGCCCCCTCCCCCCCAGGAACTACACTGCCACTTGGGGGGGGGGGTCATCTGGAAACCGAAATTTTTTACGTCTAAATACTGAAGAAAATGTTGTCTAAAACACTAATTTCGCGCGCAGCGCGCGATTTTTCGCCTATTTGCAGACAAATATGCTAATTTTATGCAATTTTAAGCCAAAAATGAATGTTTTGGGTGAAAAGTTAGGTGGGGCGGCAACCTACCTACTGTACTAGGGGAGGGGCGGCAACCTACCTACTGTACCAGGCGAGGGGCGGCAACCTACCTACTGTACCTTGGGGGGGGGGACTATACTTGCGTATTTTTCCGCAAAATATATTTTTGGAAAAAAAACCGTTTTTTTTCCGGAAAAAAAACCGTTTTTTTTTTCAAATATTTTTCCAGTACTTAAGGATACCCATGGTACAAAAACGCCTATTTTGGAGAAAATTTTGTCGGGAAATGGACTGAAACAGGCTAAAAATGCACTTGGAGATTAAAAAGTGCTCATTTTGAACTGTTTAGCACCGATTTACATTGGTTTTGACAACATCCTTTCGCAACCTTTGAAAATATTTCGGAAATTTTTGGAAAAAAACCGTTTTTTTCCAAAAGTTGCCACTTGGAAAAATTTCCGGAAAATTAAAAACGTATTTTTCCGAGCCTCGAAAAAAAACGGTTTTTTTCGGTTTTTTTTTTCGGAAAAAAAAAGGTTTTTTTCCGGCCCGCAAGTATAGGAGGGACACCCCCCCCCCCCCCCCCCCCCAGCCACACCATTGATTGGGTTGGTATTGGTATTGGGTATTGGGTATTGGTCTTAGTATTGGTTTGGTATTGGGATTTTGGTCTGGTATTGGGTTGGTATTGGTTTGGTATTGGGTTTGGGTCAGAGGTCGCAATCGGGCCGGCCCGGGCCGCGATTTTGGGCTTTTGGCTCGGGCCGGGCCGGGCCGGGCACCCCGGCCCGAAGCTTCTGAAGTGACTTATTTTACTGAAAAAGTAGGGTTTTTTTGTCGAAAATACTAAAATTTCTGACGGATTTGGCAAGTAAGTGATCAGTATTGTCCATTGGTGTGGCTACCCAGGCGTGCAATCAACCTACTGTACCACCAGACAAGCCTGCAATCAACCTACCTACTGTACCGGCCGAGCTTGGGGGGGGAACAAAATTTTTTTTATGTCTAAATTTAGATGAAAATGTGCTCTAAAACCCTCATTTCGCGCACGGCGCGCGATTTTTCGATTATTTGGAGTGAAAAATATCGATTTTATACCATTTTGAGCCAAAAATAGCAACCTACTGTACCAGCCGGGGGGCGGCGACCTACCACTGTGCCAGGATGGCGCGTCATCTACCTTACCTACCATACCTACCTACTGTACCTAGGGGGGACCCCCACCCCCCAGCCACTCCATTGGTATTGTCTATCTGGCGACTTTTTCATGGAAAACAATGAATTTTCAACCAAAAAAATAGATTCAAAAATCGCAAAAATTATGACAAAAATTGGGTTAAAATCTGAGCCAAAAATTCGGGCCGGGCCGGGCCGGAGATTTGGGTGTTCGGGCCGGGCCGGGCCGGAGATTTGGGGGTACGGGTCGGGCCGGGCCGGGCCGGAGATTTGGGGGCTCGGGCCGGGCCGGCCAAACCCGGCCCGATTGCGACCTCTGGTTTGGGTACACCCGACATCTGAGAAAAAAAGGCGACACCCGACAGTTGCAAAAAACCCGACACCTGACATCTAGTTTTTGAAAAAAACCCGACACCCGACACCTGTTTTTGGACCAAAAACAGGCAAATTTTTGGTCATTTGCATCATTAGTGCAATTTTTTGGCTCAAGTTACTGAATTCAAGTATTTTCGCACGAATAAACACCAAAATGTCACATTCTGCGTTTTCGGAAACATTTGGTTCGAAGACAATTTTCTCTCAAAATTATTCTTTCAGCAAAACTGATGTTTTGAACCGTAAGTGTCGGGTGTCGGCTGTCGCGTGTCGGGTCCAAAAAAAACCCGACACCCGACATCTGGGGGTACCCGACAGCCGACACCTACACTTTTTGACACCCGACATCTCTCCAACCCTAGTCCCAATCTATCTATCGTCAATACCCTGGCCAAGTACTACACTGGCCTCAGGTGGCGAGAAAAACTTGTTTCAGATAAGTATTCGCCGCGAGTCAAACGAGGCCACTGTTCTGCTGCCCGAATGGATTGATCATGCACAAATTATTTATTGGAAACTTGAGCCCTGTTGTCACCGTTAAAGATCTAACAACTCTGCTGTCGAATTTCTCGCTTCATTTCATCGGCATCTCTGTCAAGGAGAAAATTGGCACCGCGTTCGTTGATTTTCCTGATCAAAACTAGCAGACCAAGCCATTGATTGTTTGAATGGTTAGTTGATGTTACGTGGGTAGCGAGCTATGACAGCGACAGTAATGGCGCAGGCGCTGGCCCACAAACTTACCTTTCTTCGTGATTTTTACGCGTATCCGACATATCGACATTAGTAGACGTCGTACGTACGCACAGTGCAACAGTTGCAGCCCACAAGTGCGTTGTATCCGATCCAATCATTATTTGTCTGATGCAAATGCAAAGTGTGAAATCCGCTTTTGCTTTCCGTTCATGTTTGCTGTGCTTTCAACGTTTTCTGGCAAATAGGTTGCATGACGCTTTGCTTCTTGCTTAAAATAAAGAAAAACAAATGAATGCAAAATGCCGCTTTGTGCAGGTGCACGCCGCAAACTGAACGCTTGGACTATATAATTTTGTTCATCGCTTTCAGGATATTCGTTTTTCGGAAGCGAACTCAAATTGGAACCAACTGTGCCTCGGAAAGGGTTAGTCGAGTCGAGGGACCGCAGAAAATTCGCTTGTGGGGACCGCGTGGTGTCGAAAGAGATTTAGTGCTTTGGTGTGATGTTTCAGCGTCCGGCTGCTCAAAGGGGATAAGTATTGTTGTGAGATTTCACCAGCGTAGTTCCTGGGGGACTGAGTCCCCTCGGGCCTCGTGTGCACTGTCTCCCCTTCTCCGGACCGGGAACCACTGTAGTGGCGGGGGGGGGGGGATGGGGGCGATTCCCCCCCCCCCTAAGGGGTATCTATCTCGAGTCAACCCTTAGGGGGGGATGGGGGGAAGGGTATCTATCTCGAGCCGACCCCAAAGGGTATCTCGAGTAAGTAGATTTATGGTTTTCAAAGGCAAAAATAGGTGTTTTTCGACCTCGGGACCCCCAAAAATCGCGCGCTCCGCGCGCAAACACCCAAAAATGGTCATTTTAGGCCAATTTTCGGCAAAAATGTCAAAAAATACCCATTTTTAGGCCAATTTTACAGTAAAATTGCATGCAAAAAACGGCCTTTTTTCGCCTTTTGACGGACCATAGGGGTATCTTGGGTAGCCTCTGGGGGGTATCTCGAGTAAGTCCGAAACCTTCCCCCCCCTAGGGTATCTTGGGTCGATTGGCCTGCCACCACACTGCCGGGAACTACAGTGTACTTCACAGTTCCAACGAAATTGGGCGAGTGTGCACAGCCCATGGTGTATTCAGCACATAGTTTTTTTTTCAAAATTCACTGCAACTGCAACTTGCACCCAATGTGTCAAATTTTAGGTGCAACTTGCATTGCACCTGGAATTTCGTTTTATGAACAAAATGCGAAAATTCGGTGCAAGTTGCACCTAACTTCTTAATTTTTAGGTGCATTTCTAAAATTTTAGGTGCAAATTGCACCTAAAAAGTGTCTAAAAACCTACTGCAAATCGGTACTAAGCAGTTCAAGATGACTACTTTTACCGCTTCCATTCATCTGTAGCCTGTTTAGACCAGTTCCGAACAAAGTTTTGTCGCAAACAGTGTTGGAGGTGGGGGGGGGGGGTAGCCCCCCCCCCCCCCGTGCATGGTATCCCCTCGCCTGGTACAGTGGGTGTTACTCCCCCCGATGTTTGGCATGGTACAGTAGGTATTCGCCCTATTTTCACCACTGTTGAGTAGGTATCCGCGCGATTTTGCCTCATAAGTTTCAATTTTTGACGAAATTGGCCAAAATTTGTGTTAAATCAGTGTGTTTTACCTCAAATTACCCAAAAATCGTATCCCCCCTCCAGAGTACCTCCAACACTGGTCGCAAATAGACGTTTTTGGACAATGGGTGTCCTTGAGTGCTGGAAAAATATTTGGAAGAAAACGATTTTTTGGGAAAACGGTTTTTTTTTCAAAAATGTATTTTGCGCAAAAATACGCAAGTATAGGGGGTACCCGACACTTCAATTTTTGGTGCCGACACCCGACATCCAGGAGGAAATCTGAGGGTATCAGAACCGCGACACCAATACTTTTTTGCATCCCGAGGTCCGACACCCGCAATGCCCGACCCTCGAGCACAGCCAGTGCATGCACGGTGCAGGATGGATAGGTGCCTTCATGGCAGTGTAGTTCCTGGGGGGGAGGGGGGTTCCCCCCTCGGATGCGTCTGTTCCCCCTCCATGGTACGCCTGCCCCACTGTTCCCCCTCCGGGTACGTCTGCTCTTCCAATTTTTACCTAAAACAGGCAAATTTTGGCCTAAAATTGGCATTTTTAGGCATAAAATGAGTGATTTTTAGGTCAATGTCGTCAAAAATCGCCAAAATACCCTTTTTATTGAGATTTTTTCCTAAAAGGGGCAAAAATGAGCCAAATTTTCGACCTCAAAAAGTGACTTTTCTCCAAGTTTGGGTCCTCCCCCCCTTCCGGGTCCTTCCCCCCAGGGCCCAGGTAGGTACGTCTGTAAAAATGGGGTACCGCCTGTTCCCCCTCCGGACCAGGAACTACACTGCTTCATGGGCGTTGCACGTCACACTTCAACTATACTGACTAGATGTCGCACTGGCAACTCGAAGCAAATCTGTATTTTCGTTGCCGGTTTTTTATGTTTTCCCGTTTAAAAAAGACTACGCTGTAAAGATCAACTGTTGTCGTTCAAACTGGTGAAATTAGCGAATTACTGCCGCCAAAGAGCAACGTTTGGCCTGCAGCCAACATCCAGTTTCGTTTTCTCGCTCTCTCCCTTCTCTCTCTCTCAGTCATCTATCGCCGCATGGCCT